>CM054126.1:61087343-61267343 GCA_028751855.1 Ambrosia trifida | reverse complement strand
AACTTAACTTATAAATTAGTTACTAAAAACACGTGTTTTATCGTTGGTCAAGGTTAATTCCCTACGGGTGCACCAGTGGTTTTCGGGTCACACACCTTTAGGATTACGTTTCTCTTTTGCTAAGAGTATTGTTAATTTTTAATTAATAAACTTTCTTATAATTATTTATTTAAAAAAATTATAAAAAAAAAACTTATTTTCTAATAAACTAATTTTTGTTAAGGTTGTATTTCAATGCACTCTTGGGGGGGGGGGGTGGAGCATAAGAGTGTGGCTTTGGTGAGGAAGACGGGTAGCAAAAAAATTGGCTGCCCGTTTAAGTTGATAGGGGTGTTTGAAACTCGGACACGGGTTTGGAGGTTAAAGGTGAAAACCCGACGCACAACCACACTCCCTTTGAACACTTAGAGGGTCACCCGTATGCCAGAATGCTTTCTGTGGATGACAGACAACTGGTCGGCAAGATGACAGAGAATGATGTTCCCAAGCGTAGCATCTGGAGAATGATCATTTCAAAGAACCCGGAGAGAAAGACTACCCTGAAAGATATACACAATGCGGCTCAGATGATGAATGCTGGAAAGGGAGTCATTCCCAAAGGTGCAATGGAGCACCTCGAATACTTTCTGACGGAGAGAGGATTCACCAACTACACGCGTGCGGATGAAACCACGAAGGCTCTCACGGATATTTTCTTCGTTCACAAACATACACATACTATGTGGTGCGCATTCCCGCATGTGCTGATGATTGACGCCACCTACAATACAAACATGTACAATATGGCGTTTGTTCAGGTAGTGGGTATGGCGTCGACAAACCAGTCGTTTTCGATTGCCCATGCGTTTATTTCTTCTGAGAGGATTGATAACTACATTTGGCTGTTGGAGAGGATAAAGTCTATGTTGGACAAATGTATGGAGCCGCGAGTGATTGTGACAGACAGGGACCTTGCGCTGATGAACGCGTGTGATGTGGTTTTCCCAAAGGCGTACAAGTATCTACGCCGGTTTCATATCTCGTAGAATATCAACAGGAACAGCAAGAAGGAGTTCACGGATAAGGAGTGGAAGGAATTTGTTCGAATGTTTTGGTGGCTGTGTGACTCTGCGACAGAAACCCTATACGAATACAATTTGGGGCAATTTCAGTCATATCTGGAAAAGATGGATCGTCTAGGTAAGTAGTTTTACATAATTACATATGTACTTGTTTACATACACACGCCTGACAAGTTTTGGTTATATTTTTCAGACGTTTTTTGCTACACAAAGAATAACTGGTTGGACCGGTTCTGTCAAAAGTTTGTGGCTGTGTGGACTAACTAAACGCTGAACTTCCGCCAGACCACTACCAACAGAGTTGAGGGCATGCATGCCAAAATTAAAAGTTACCTTCCAAGCAATCGCAACTCGTTGTCGACAATTGTGAAGTCCGTTGATCAAATGGTTGATAAGCAATATAGAGACATTAAAAAAGGTTTTGAAGAAAGCCTAAGAAAAACAATGAACCACCACAAGAAGCAGCCATTGCTTGATAAGTTACTTCGGAAGGTTAGCAAAAATGCTCTTCAGTTGATATACGAAGAGATCGACCGTCTTCAAACGTCCATGCGCCGTTACAATAACACTTGTGGATGCCAGTTTTATAATAGTTGTGCTTTGCCATGTGCCTGTCGTCTCGAGCAGTTACAACTTAATGGTAATTAGCACTAGTGTCCATATGATTTTACTGCATAATTTATTACATGATTTAACTTTATAACATATGTTATTTTTTCAGGTCAGGAAATCCATTTGTTCTCGATAGACGTGTTCTGGAGAAAGCTTGACTTCAAACCTGCGAAGACTGGTTGCGAAGATATAAATGTAGATAAGGTGTGGGCAGAATTAAAGGAAACGATTGATACAAAACCAGTTTTTACCCAATTAAACTACCTAGACAAATTTGCACAAATCGTCACAGGCAACTACTCCCCCAATAAACCGCCTGTTGTGCAAAAGAAAACACAAGGTCGTCCAACCAAGAAGCAGAAAGAACACAAGAGAGAACAATCTGCAAGAAAGAGCTTGCATATGCCGGTAGAAGAAAGTGGGTCCGACGAGGAGTTTGAATTTCCCCAGCACAGCTCATTCGTACCATCACAGGAGGACCTCGTACGACCTTCCCAGTCCCAGCCATGCCCTCCTTACGAGCTTCACCGTCACAACTCTTACATACCGTCATCATCCCAGGGGGGCAGCATTTGGGATAAATTCAATTTCCCAAAGCTTCTACGGACAAAAAAGTCAGAGAACTTAGTAAGGAAATATGGGGATAGAATTCCATCTGTGTTTCACCCATATATATCTAAAATAACGCATGTGAGACCTGATGGTCATTGCGGTTTTCGAGCGGCAGTTGTGGGGTTAGGGATAGGCAAAAATGAACATATGTTTGTCCGATCCCAAATGCTACTCGAGTTGCGCAATAACGAAGCCTTGTGGAGGTCAATGTTTGATCTGGATAACGAAGGACATTATCAGCGTCTCTGCGATAACATTTCTTTTAAAGGGGTGTGAGATGCCCCAGAAGAGAATTGGATGACGACGCCGGAAGCAGGGTTTCTCATTGCGCAGAGATATGGAGTAGTTTTTCATATACTCGACATTAGAGGTTCTGATATAGTTTTCCCTCTATTTTTAGGCCCAAGTTGTTCTCTACCGCCTATTCAGACGGTAGCAGTTTGCTTCGTGGATCGACATTACATCAACATAAAGCTTGAAGGATCATATCCAATGCCTCCCCCGAATAGAGCTTGGACTGCTTTTAGAAATGAGGGTGGTGCGGAATGGGAAACTATGTTTAAAGATCAAATCGTCGGGTGGTTCCGGTTGGGGATCTGTCGGGGAAGACGACCAAAGCGTCTCGCTTTGGCCTCGGCGAGACGCTTTGGTATTGTTATTATTATTATTATTATTATTATTATTGTTATTGTTATTGTTATTGTTATTGTTATTGTTATTGTTATTGTTATTGTTATTGTTATTGTTATTGTTATTGTTATTGTTATTGTTATTGTTATTGTTATTGTTATTATTATTATTACGATTATTATTATTGTTTTTAGTATTATTATTAGGATTATTATAATTATTATTATTATTATCATTATTATGATTATTATTATTAGTTTTATTATTGTTATTATTAATATTATTATTATTACGATTATTACGATTATTATTATTATTATTACTAATATTTTTATTATTACGATTATTATTATTATTATTATTACGATTATTATTATTATTTTTACGATTATTATTATTATTAATATTATTATTATTATTACTAATATTATTTTTATTATTATTACTAATATTATTATTATTACGATTATTATTATTATTATTATTACGATTGTTATTATTATTATTATTACTAATATTATTATTATTACGGTTATTATTATTATTATTATTATTACTATTATTATTATTATTACTATTATTATTATTATTATTATTATTACTAATATTATTATTATTATTACGATTATTATTATTATTATTATTATTATTATTATTATTATTATTATTATTATTATTATTATTACGAAACCGAAAACTATTTATTATTATTGTTAATAATAAAATTATTATTATTTATTATTATTATTATTACTGTTATATCATTAGTAATTAAAAATTATTGTTTACATAGATATGAAGCCAGGTTTTTCAGACGCGGGTTTTGGTGGTGGAGATGACGCTTGGTCGTCTGCACCGGGGCCTCCGCCGAAGAGGAGGCGACAGGCTACACCACCGGACCCCTTACTGGACCACCCGTACCTGCACTTTGAGGAGGGGTTTGACGATGCGCAGCGCAACTGCACGAAGCTGTGTCATATGGCTGTCGACCCTCAGATGTACATCAGTTGGTCACTTCTGGAGAGGGTCGGCGAAACCGGTAGGGCGAACGACTTTGTGGGGTTTGACACTCCATGGCGTCGTCTCTTTGACATAGCCAAGCTGCCTTCTTACCGGGCTTTGACGATAGAGTTTCTGTCGTCGTTCCAGGTACTGTATCCGTCCCAGAACCCGAACCCGGCTGAGACTTTTTGCCCCATCCAATTTTGGTTGGCGAGGCGTTGGCAGCAGCTGACCTATGAGGTATGTTATTTCATTATCTGTCATTTTATTATTATGTTACCAAAGTTGTTAATATTTATAATTATTTTTTGCAGGAGTTTGCTGTTGCTTCAGGGTTGTACACAGCCCCGGAGACTGAGTCTGCGTTGTACCGGGACGCTCTCCATATGGTGGATAGGCCGACCCTGGTCAAATTTTGGAGGTTCATCGCCAAATCGCACTTTGGTAAGAATTTTGCGAAGGCACGTCGATTAGGGACCCCCTGTACTATTACTTCAGCATGCGATCGCCACCTCTATAGCAGCACGGGGGAACAGTCGGGAGAAGGTCAACCAGAGTGACCTTTTCTTTTTGTACTGTTTGATTATGCGGCAGCCGTGCAACCTAGCCGCGTCCCTGGTCGAGTAGTTTAAGTGTTGCCACATGCGCCAGGCTCGCTCACATCTCCATGGCGGGGCGTTCATCACTTACATCGCGCGTCATCTGGGGATCTCGCCAGATACTGACCCTCAGTTGTCGCCCAAGATCCTATCGGTAAAGGTCGGTGACGCCAATGCCCGGAGCATGGAGATCCTCTTCGAGGTCTCGAAGGGTGTGCAGCGGTTTCGAGCTATCGGAACCAAGAAGGCTTTTGAGCCGGCCCCCTTCCTACTTTCGATGATATACCGCCCTACACTAAGGTGCGTCCGGGACATCCTCTCCTGGTGGACATGGCGGGTCAGGATGAAGAGGCTGACGACGATGACGTCCCCCCACCTCCTCCGCCGCCACCACAGTAGCAGTACCCCCGTCATATATATGATGACCTCACTCCTGCTGCGCGTTTCGTGGCAGAGGACATCGATCGCCGCATCGGTGAGCTCCGGGAGGTTCAGGAGTGGACGGTCGACTCGATGCAGGCGATGGCCTCGCATTGGCAGGTACAGTTACGCACAACACCACACCGTGGACCAGCACAGGGGCCCCACCACCGCCGCCGCAGTAGACTTTTTTTACTTGTATTTTTTTTTTTTGTATGGACAAACTTCTTATTATTATTATTATTATTATTATTATTATTATTATTATTATTATTATTATTATTATTATTATGCACTTGATCTTTTGTTTATATATCTATGTTGTCTGTTTTGAATGTTTAATTGTCTAATAAATATTAAACTCATAAATAATAAATGAACTAACACCAAATTATAAATTGCAAGCCAGTAAAACCAATGAGATCCAAACAGTAAATATCCGATTATAAACGTTAAAAGATCACTCAACCCTTTCAATCCCAAACCAAATAAAAGTTGCATGTTATGAACCAAAACGATGCCACGTTGACCATCAACCACCATATTCGTATCAAAATTCGCGAATTCGTTCAATCTTTCTTCGACAAGGTCTTCTCCGTGAATAATTTATCCAGTCACAGTGACAATCGAACACTTTGTTAATAGGTTAAAGTTGAGATTACTTGATTAATCATAGTTTGATTAGGGTTATTACGTTGTTTTTTAAATTTTAAAAAATTACAATAGATAAAGACCCTAAATCAATAAAAAAGTTAAAAAATCACGGGTTATTACGTTGTTTTAAAAAATTTTAAATTTAAAAAATTACAATAGATAATGACCCTGAATAGATAAAAAAGTTAAAAAAAAACACTCCAAAACAAACCAAAAAAAATCCAAAAAAAAAAACCAAACCAAAACCTTCCCAACATCAAAATGTCCAGGTTCATCCCCCCTGTTGCCAAGCGCTTCGCTTTGACCAAAGCGAGGCGCTTGACTCCTTTTTTTCAAACTCCCATGCAACCTGGTACTGAGTTTGACCTTGATGTGACTGAAGCGCCTCGCTTTGACCAAAGCGAGGCGCTTCAGACGGGAGTTGAAATAGAAGAGAAGGGGGTGCCAATAGACGGACCCATATAGAATTCGGTATCTATACCATTTTTATCCGTACCGATATCAAAAGTACCGAATACCGAAATTAATAAAAGTTGCTATCGATACCTATACCGAGTACTTAAAATCGGTACGGGTATAGATACTCGGGAAAAAATGTTCATCCAACACTTGTAGCCCAGTTGGTTGAGGGCCTAAAGTTTCCTATGTGAGGCTTAAGTTCAATTCCCACTAGCTACATTTGGAGGACATTGGTGGATGGGAAATGAGGGATGACCCGGCCATTGGCTTGCGTTCGAGTCCTGATCCCGACCGGTTTTACCGACTATTTCACTGTCGTGCCTTCGGGCGGGTGAGTGGTCGGGTTTTCCCGGAAATTGGTGGCAATTGGTGACCCGGGTACTCTCGAGTACCTGATTCGCCAAAAATGTGCCCGAGAGTTCTCGGAATTGATTCGTTAGCCGTTCAAAAAAAATCATTTATTTATTTGTAAAAATGTAATATAAATAATAACGCCATCATTACGCCTACATATCCCTAACACCAAAGTAGGGAGAAAAAGAAAATTACATCGTGAATGTAAGGTTACAAAAACTGGCCTGTCAAACGGAATCCCTAGCAATAACATAGTCTTCGTCACCGTCATCATTTCGGACAACTACTTGAACAATGACGCATGCATGCAGGTAACAAACTGAGGTCACTAGCACGGTGCCAGAACATTTTAGTCAGAGTCATCATAAGGTTATATTCTCTCTTAATTTAACAATTAAGAGTTCTAACTTATTGTTTTTCTTATATAATAACTTAGGTTATATATATAAAACACCAACGAGTTCTCAAGAGCCAACGGACCTTCCTGACCCTCCTTTGGTTTGGTTCTGGTAGTTTAAATGGAGGTTACACAGGTGGAGATGACGGAGACGGTGGATAATTTGACTGCAATGAAGAAGAGGAAGCTCAATAGTTCATTAACGTTTGTGCATATTAAAACAATTGATTGCTCTAGCACCGGTTCATTAGATAATTTGAAAATTTTGGATCTAGAGGTAATGTGTGAAATGTGAAGATGTTTTTACAATTTATTTAATATTTTAATTATTTTGTATATATATTAAAACTTCTGTTTATTTAGCTTTATGTAAAATTTATACATTTCAAAAAGTTGTAATAACTTTTCAGGAAAGTGTTGAAACTGTATCGGCTGTTATTGGTAGATATGATACAGATGGAGATAAAAGGTTTTTGATTATTAATGATTTAATTTCATCATTTATTCACATGGTTCAGGATTATCTTATGTTTTGTAATATCTTCTTTGTTATGTACGGCCCATTCTTTCAGCACACTGGAGAGCGAGTCCAAAGCAGAATCCGGCGAACTTGAGTCAACCATGCGTAAAGTAGTTAAGAACCCTTGTCCGCGCGCAATGTTATCGATGGAGAAGATGCCGCCGGAATCAGAACTCGAAGAATTCTTCGCGGCCGCACAGGAAGGGCTTAAGAAGCGTTTTAAAGACAAGTGAGTAATGTTTTTACTTGCTTGATACAATAGGGTGATGCTAAACGTACCCTTTGCATGCTGAACGGACTATGGGCACCTCTATAGTAAAAATAGAGTGTAAAACTAGAGAGATTATGTCGCTGATTTAACAGACTATATTTATAATTGGTGCTATCATGATGTGCAGGTACAATTTTGACATTGTAGGTGATATACCTTTGGAAGGTCGTTACGAGTGGATCCAAGTAATGCCGGTAATGTCGGGAAAATGACCCTGACAATGACAATGACAATGACAATGACGATGACATGATCGGAGAATAACTAAAATTTAGAAACAAAATGTGGAGCTTAATTTTACAGTTTTAAGTTTGATCATGATCTTCATGAATGCTAATTTGTATTTCCTTTGCAGATTAACATCTTTTTATTTTTATTTTTTTATTGTATGTATATATAGGAATAATTAATACGGGGATCACTAGGGTCTAGGGATACCGATGACCATGTACCACTAGTGGTATGGTTTCTCACCTACAAATGTGAGATTGTGGGTTTAAAATCCTTGCAAATGCAAGACGAAGTGAAATTAAGGCGTAAAAAATTGTCGTTAAAAAAAATTAAACTAGGGTCTAGGGGTTTATAAAATTAATAAAAACAACTGATCATAACGTTTGAATTATATAAAAAATAGGGCCGTTGGTTTAAAGATGCCGGAGATGCAGCTGAAGAAGGTACAAGTACAACAATATTACTGACGACTTGGCGTACGTGTAAGCAACGAACACGTGTTTGAGTGCCGGAAAGCATATACTGACTATCATGTGGATATAGATCCAATATATATGTGATTACAGGTAGTTAGCCCGACGTGTAATGGTCTAACACATATATGTCTCCAATGCTACAAGCCTACAAACGATAGCCAGCATGTCAGAAAGTTTTCACGGACGGCCCTTTCTCTCATCTCTCCTTTGTCGAATATTTTATCTAATCTCGTATGTAAATTAAGATGAATATTCATAATTCAATCCCTTTTTCTCGTCATGTCCTACTCCTAGCCTGTGTAGTGGTCTGTCTCTCTTTTCCTCATTGGCCATGAGTCCCTAACGGACACAATGTTAGGCTATACGGTATCGTTATGTCTTTAAAGGGGTATAGATTGTCATGTGGCATCCACCTCACCTAAGGTGGAAAGGCCCTCCAAGATCAAAGATGCACGAGAAGGTGGTGACGTGGACAGTGCATGGCTGGGTGGCCTAAACGTCACCTCAATAATTTTTATTTTTGTTTTAAATTAATAATTGTTGGGGCAAGATGTCTCTAGTTAGTGTCGGTTATCATTGTATGTTAATTTATCTTGGTCTTTATTTTGTAAGTTTGTATTCCTTAGTTGCAAAACTGTGATTAATTGTCTAGGGAGACTCCTAGTATCCCCAAGACTAGGAGACTGTGGATAAAGACTGGAGATGGTATAAATACCTTAGTCTCCCACCTTGTTCATTGAGCTTTCTCATTTTTTGTCTCTTAAGTGTATGTTTAGAGGGTATATTTCTTGCTCTGCGTGAGTTTTATCAGTCCGAGTGATTTGATAGTAACCGTGTGTTTGTGTTGATCTTTATCATCTAGATAATCTGCCTTACTTGAATATATTGTTTCCACCTTTATTATCGAGAAAACCACGTGAATCAAATTTCTTGTAAGATAAGAAAAACGATCCTACAATAATTAAAGTAATTAAACAAACATAACATTGTATAATAAACATAGCATAAACTACAAATAAAGCATTACATAAAAATTAAGCTAACCTAATTTAAACATAAAATATATAACTAAAAAAACAAATCTAGTGTCGGTCTGGTCATTTGCCACACTGATATGTTAGGAAACTCAGCATCATTGCGAACTTTGTCCTTGATTTTTTTTTTGCGGTTAATGGCCTCATGTTCGGGGGGGGGGGGGTATTGGCAGGTGCTTGACGCAAGGTTTCTTAGTGGAGACCATTGGCACTTGTTTTGAAGATCGGTCGACTTGTGGTTGAGTGGGTTGGTGGTTTGGTTTAAACCACTGACTAAGTCCATAAATTCCCGAAGGACATGTGGCCAAATCGACGTCATCATTCATATATAATTAAAAAAATCATAACAGTATCCACGTCATCGTTCATATGATGAGTCAGCTCATTTTTTTTTTTTCATATCAGCATCCACATCATCTGTCATGTCATCATGAACAAACTGGGTTAGACTCCCTTGGAAAAAATTTCGGTGGAGAAAAATAGCTTAAAGGTGAGACTGGTAGAGGAAATTTCTTATGTTGGGATTATTATCGGCCAATTCGTTAAAGTTTGAATAAGAGTAAACTGCACGGATGGTCCCTGTAGTTTTCTCAAATTTAAAGTATGCTCCTCAGCTTTTTAGAAATACCCTAATGGGATCTGTGGTTTGGATTTTATTGCATCAGTTGTCCCAGACTTGGATGGAGGTTAAGTTTTTCAGTTAAGCCTATATGAAATTACTAAATTACCCCTCTTTAAAAAAATAAAAATAAAAGATATTATAAACTCTCTCCCCTCTCTCTCTCTCTCTCTCTCTCTCTCTCTCTCTCTCTCTCTCTCTCTCTCTCTCTCTCTCTCTCTCTCTCTCTCTCTCTCTCTCTCTCTCTGTGCCTCTGTCTCTCAACCCCAACTGCCACCACCATTTTCCTCCCCAACTACCACCACCAATCATATAGCATCACCATCTTCCCCTAACCACCACCAATAATCAACCAGCTGCAGAGTCCGACCAACCATCTACCACCTCTCTGATACCAACGCTTGCAAACAACTTTACCAGCCACATGACTCGAGACTGGCAGCCTTAACAAACAACACAAAGCAATATCATCAAGAAGACTGGTCGGCTGTCGCGGTCTGATCAAAAATAATATTTATAAGTCTACCTTATCACCTTTAACTATGTAGTTAGTGGTAATATGGTGTCCATCCACGAAGAGTTTATGGTCAGTGTTAATGTTTTAAAAGTTGATTAAAAATATTTATGAAGATGTTTAATTTCTTATGAAGTTTGCTATTGTTTTCATTTAAGATGATTTGAAGAGTTTGGTTGTTTAGTAAAATGTAAAATTGAATTGCAAAGAGAATAATTGATAAAATGGATTTGTAAACAATATAAAAATAAAAAGGTTGCACCCGACTTCACAAGCAAGATGCGGTTACTATCACAATTGGGTAATGGTTAATGTTTGTACGAATCACTAACGGGGTTGTTGTTACAAGACTTAGGTGCCAATAATCGTCAACATCAACAATGGACAATTACACACTTTATCACTCATGAACATTCAAACCTAAATCATAATTGAGCATATAAACGAATTCATTTTATGACGTTATTAGTACGAGAGGAAATTATCAATCATGAATTGAAAACAAGATTAAAGCATCAAATCAAATTGTTCAAGAGATTGCATACAATTAAAAATAGAAAATATCCAATTAGTTCAAGAACCCTAATTCTTACAAGTTACATCGAGTGAACCACTAGGAACTTAGCCTCTCATGGCAATGGTTGAAGTAGGCACAATTAAAATGGAAGCCATTTTCTGTTCTTCATAATAAAGAGATATGATTATGTGTGGACTTGAAGTTTTTAGTGTAGAAATTTCAAGAATGTAAGAGATGATTTGAACTTGATAATATAGCCTCTAGATGTTGTAACTCCCTCAAGAAATCCCCTATTTCGCTCCTTTTCAGTTAATTCTCGTCCATGGTCAAAGATATCATTGATGGATGAGTTAAAAATTTCAAATTTTGAACCCTTGCTGCAACCGCCGTCGGAGACGGTGGCTTTACCGTCGGCAACGCCAGGGCCCAAACGCCCCAACTTGCGGCTGATGCCATCCCAGAAGCCAAAATTCTTCTTTGCTGATCACCACTGTCGGCGATGGTGGTGTCACCGTCGGTGACGCCAGGGCATTGACGCCAGACTTGTTTTCTTCATAACTTTTTCGTTTCAACTTTGTTTTCCTTCATTATCGCGGCCACGTCTTCGTTTTTCAATCATCTTTCATTTCATACAAAAATATATTCATTTTCAATTCATTTATTTTTCTAAAACACATCCAATATTCGTTCTTTGCTCCCGGTTGCTCGTTTCTTGCACCCGGTTCCTCCTAGCTTCAATCAAATGCCTCGTTTAACTCCCAAAATGCACTCAAAACATATTGAGTCCCGTAAAACATAAATCATATCAAAGTCGTTCATTCGGAACTCTATTGCACATCACAAACTCAAACTTAAGTATTAGAACTTGAGGCTTTTCAACCACGCATCAAAGACCAGGAATAAGTGGATCCCCTCTAAGGCTCAATTCGGTTTCCACAAACAGATCCATTAAACGCGATTAAACTGCGGCAAACTTAAACTTAAGCGGTAACGGTGAATCCCCTAACTTCTGTACTGCTACTTGCTATGACGAAATCCAAACTCTCAGCATCTTTTTATCACAAAATCTTCAAAAATCGCTAAGTTAAATCCAAGAACTTGAGACCATCTAAACCACAATTCTATCAAGCCAATCACTTTATGATTGATTTTTCATCTAATATCCCCTAAAAGATAATGTGACAACAGTCAATGTAATAGGTCAACGACCGTCATGTTTCATTTATTGAGTCATTATATGTGCATTTTAATACAATATACCCCCCCCCCAGGCTAGTGGAGCATGAGTTGAACAGAAAAACTCAACATAATACACTTGTTTAGTCATACAACACCCGGACACACCATCAAAACAAGCATTACAAGAGGTTATGCCCACTAACACATGCTAATGCACCTCTAACACACGATTGTGAACACAAAGATCATCATGGGAAATCATTCAACAAACCCATGACACGTGTGAAACAAACTACATGTTAATATCGTCATCAAGAGGCATAGAATTTAACCACCTCTTACTCTTATGAAACCGGATGATATTCCTATATCAAAGGTGTACAAGAGGCTATACAACGAACAACCAAAACATTATTAACATGAATAACCCGATTTATTCAACATAACACGTTAAGTAGTGGATCATAAACCAAACTAATTGTCTTAAGATCTACACAAGTTATGCTCACATATATACACAAGCATACGACATTATATATATATACATAGACACACGACACCACACACACACACACACAAATATATATATATATCATGTACACATGACTAGCTATCCTACAACCTAAGATGTTTTTATCTTCTCCTATACACTTGGCCGAAGTGTAACAAGCACACCAGAGGCCTAGGACACTCAACAAGACAACTCATACACACCTCTTACTTAACAAGCTAGCCTACACACCTTCACACATCACACGGCTAAAGACAAGCAACCAAAGACAACACTTTACACTAACAAGCAACCTTCCAAAGCCTTGCCAATCTCTATGTTTCGAACTCAACATACCCCATTTGTTTGTCCTCTTTGAGCCGCAAACTTAGAAGCTAGAGATAAGCAAGATGGTCATACTATTTACATCATCTTAGGAGTCTACAAACCCACTCTTATAAGCTAGTGTTTAACCAAACAAAGAACCCCCATTCTTGTCTCTTTCTCGGCCGAAACACAAGGCCCAAGGCCACACTTGACTTGTAAGAATGTATGTCACAAGCTTACACCAAAATGGTAATCCCACAAAAGCTTTCCAACCTTCCTAAAGTCAACTCCGTACCCTTCTTGAGTTAGCCAATCATAGAATGAAGAATGTAAGAACTATCACCATCACCATGTGCCTACAACATTTAGCTTCCACTACCCTACCTCTTCCCACACACTTGGTTGTCTACATCCCTACATATACACATGATAGTGATTGAACATGAACCTAAGAGTTCACTAGAAAACAATCGGCCAAAGGAAGCTAGGAAGGAACAACTTACACCTTTATAGTTAACACTAGAACACACCATGGAATGTCAACCTTTCCTCTTATAAACTACCACCCTATATTGAACACATGGCCTTGTTTTCCTCACCCTTTTGCTCGAAATCCACCAAGAAAAGACAAGAAGATCTTTGTCTCATGAAAGGTCACCATCAAGACTCATGCCACTAAGTTACACCTAAATGGAAGGAGTAGACTTTCACCATAGGACTTACACAAGAAGGCTTGACATGTATATCATCTCTAAACCCATGTATAGCGGCCGAAAACCAAGCATGAATGGTTCCAATGACAACTAAGAGCCTTATATGGATTAGGAAACTAACCTTTACAAAGCAATGTCAACTTACCTTAGAATTTACCTATAAAAGGAGCCTTAGATCATCTAAACATCTTGCACCACTCATCTCACAAACACTCATCCTTTACTCTCTTATTCCAATCGGCTTTTGAAGCCACACCCGAAGAGAAAGAAGATCGAAGGAAGGATCAAGGATCAAGCTCTCAAGTAGCCTCATCTCACTTCAAATAGGTAAGATCTTAACCTTCTAATCTTTTAGACACCATTCCATTCAATCTTAAGGTTCTATACCCGACCCTAAGCCTTGATCACGATCGGCTTGCACACTCACACACTCACTAGGCACAAGCATGATCACTATGTAATGGTTCGATACTATATTAAGCCTAGTAGCCGAAATCATCTAACAACTAGAACAAATCGGCTCCATCTAAGCATTGTTATCTAAATAATGTTTTGAGGCAAAGTCATGGTGTAATGAAACATGCTAGCTATCGGTTTCATGATCAAAACTAGTACTAAGACACTTGGAAAATTAAAAGCTTTCTTTTTAGTATAAAGGCAATCGAGTCTCACTTAAAAAGAACCCAAGTTGATTTCGAAACATCCATTATCCTTTTACAAACATGGATCGGCCTAATAGAAGCCACTAAAGATCGATTACTAGGCACATAACATGAAATTGCTTCGGCTATAGCTAATGTACATGTGTTAACAAGAGCCGAAACATGTGTTACCTCACAAATGGTTTCAAAAGAGGGAATAAACATGTGTTAAGCAATATCTTCTCAAAAACCAACCACACATGATGAATAAGTGCCAATATACGGCCCAAATACCCCATGTGAGGCCCAATATGGTTCACCATGGATATTACATTTCGAAACAACAAATTTTTGAAACTATATGTTTGTTAGAACATTAACGAGTATCATGAACAATGAAACACACAAAACACAACGGTCCACAAGTGTCGAGTGAACAATTTGTATGATAAACAACCTCCGGGTGACTTACTGTGTCCATAATGATCATAGGGTATCATTTGTCAGGACGGTGATCATCTACTAGCTCACTAGACCCCACACGACTCAAACAGGTTAGTTTTCTATGGCCCTATTTTACTATTTTACATTTTGGGGGAAATACATGCATCAATACTTGTGTCAATTTCAAGTGGGTGTACATTCTAGCATGACTACCATGTGGAACATGAGACATTTGGTTCATGAGCTCACTAGTCCTCGTACATCGTTCACTATAACCATTAGCTAGACATTTAGCCATGGAACACTTTAATAGATCTATTGGGTTGACATCCCCACTCTTGGTTAGTCCCTCTAACCCGCCACATGCAAAAGAGTGTTAGTATTCTACTATACATACGTTGTCTTTAGTGTACAATGCACGAGGCACCACAGTAAAGAGGTTTGGTTATGGGACTCATGGCTCTCACAGTGATCATTTGCTTAGCTAGCTTATGATTGGTGAAACACGGATGACACGTTCATTTCACAGTACATTCAAAACCCATAGACTCAACAACATTATTGTTGACAAAATCCTTTATGCATGTGTTTCAGGTAACTAATGGAGGGCCACAGAGGATTGAGGGAAGGATTCGAGCATGCACACCGTGGTATCACTTTGATGGCTTTTGTCAGTTTCAAAACGTTATGTTTTAAATTTCCATAAGACAATGTTCATGTGCTTAGACTATGCTTAATTTTCAATAAAACCATGACGAATTCCATCTTTATGGTGGTACTATTTTGAATAAATGTGTATTGCTTGAACCTTGTGCTTGAAAACTTTTTGATCGTTGCACTCCCGTGTTTCTGCCTAGGCGGGGTGTGACAGATTGGTATCAGAGCACGAGGTTATAGCGAACTAAGATTCTTTTGAGTCAACTGTAACTTAAAAGTATTTTTCGAAACGTTTTCACCAAGTGCCACGAAGTCTCGCCTTGCACCCCTCAAACCTCAAGCCGCTCCACGAAGACAAACGGGGACCATGGTTTATTTATCCATATGATTATTTACATATATGTGCATGTTGTGACAGGAAACATGGCCATTACTATTGATCTTGTTTCTTCACCCGAGTCAGAGTCAGATTATTTGGTAGATGATCCCCAGGGAGATGACTTACCTCTCACCCAGCCAGCCACTGAGTCCCATCATAATGGATGGCTATCCGAGTCTGAGATGGATATTGACTCACCTCCTGTGCAGAGACGTACTTTCGATGACGAGACGGACGATGACACTCCACCCCTAGCTGTCTCTGACCCCCATCCTTCTGTCACCCATTCTGTCTCATCTCCACCGGCCAGCCTAAACCCCTATTTTTGCTTAGACACTTCGGGACGTTTAGTCACTAAGTGTACTCCTCGCTAGAGGATCCGACCGGCCTTAGTGATAGCTATACCTGCTAGGACCCCTATACCCGAGCCTATACCCCTAGCCATCGAGGTAGGTGAGACATCGAAGAGGCTCAAGAGGTGTTCACAGGCCCGAAAATGGCCTTACCTACCTAGTCTTACCAGCAACCTTGCGCACCGAGACGAGGAGGATGACCTCAAGACCATGAGCTTGGGAGGCTCATCGGGGAGGCCCCTCCGCTCCGAGCGCAGTGTACTCATATCCCATGACGTTCAGCTAGTGGCTCTGGAGGGCCGAGTTCGGGAGCTCGAGGATCGTTTAGCAGAGTCCGAGCAGGGGAGGTTAGCCGCCATATTAGAGCGATCGGAGATGGGTAGACGAGTGGAGATATTAGAGCGTAGGGTGATGGAAACACATAGTCGTATGAGGGAGGCTATTATTTCTCTTGCTGCTGCTTTCCCACCGACTTCTTAGATTATGGTTTATGATAATTATGCATGTGATTGGCTAATGATGTTTTGTGACTATGGATGTTATGATCTAAAAACTAATTGTGGTTCACCCGCCTGTTTTGTATTAAAAACATAACTGCTTTTGAGAAACTATGACATGATGTGATGTAGTGATGTATGGTTTTATTTATATGACTATGTTGGTTATGGTGTGTTTATATGTTATACTCATGTTTATTGTGTTCCATCATTTAGTTATGCAGACCCGACATTCCACACGAACGACCAAAGGCGAGCCACTACCGTCCACACCCGCCGAGTTGGCCAGGGTAATCGCCGAGGCGATTGCTCGACACGATGCAGCCCGGGCCGACTCAAGTGGAGGATCTGGTGGTACCGGGCGTCGCCGAAGCGAAACAGACCACGATGCTGAGAACTCTAGTCATGGCTGTTCGTACAAAACCTTCATGGCATGCAAACCATGGAACTTTCGTGGTAATGAAGGTGCTGTAGGAATTGTCCGGTGGGTATAGAAATCCTAATCAGTCCTCGACATTAGTGGTTGCTCCGAGGAACAGAAGGTAAAGTACTCCACCTGTACCTTTCAGGATGAAGCCCTCACTTGGTGGAATCTGCAGGTACAAACCTTGGGCAGAGAAACGGCATACAGTCTTGCCTGGGCCGATCTCAAAACAATGCTCATGGACAAGTACTGTCCTCGAAGCGAACTACAAAAGCTAGAAACCGAGTTCTGGAACCTTGCAATGGTGGATGCCAATGTGACTACATATACCACTCGTTTTCACGAACTCTCTCGACTAGTCCCACGCATGGTCACCCCTGAGTACAAGAGAGTGGAGAGGTATATCTGGGGTCTGTCTCCAAAGATCTGCAGTATGGTCACTGCATCGGCACCCTCCACCATCCAGGCTGTGGTTACCCTAGCTCAGAGTCTGACCGACGACGCGGTACGCATGGGATCACTGACCTAGAAGGTAACAGTTATCAGTGAGAGTTCCGGGAACAAGTGCAAACGTTCCGACAACCGGAAGAGCAAGTACTCCTCTCACCGACCACAGGACGCTGTGAAAGTTTTTGCTGCTACTGCTATTAAGGAACCCAAACGCAAGTACAGTGGACCTCATCCCCACTGCAGAAAATGCAACTACCATCACATAGGTACTTGCGACAGCATTCTGTGCAAGAACTGCAACCGTTGTGGTCATTCTACCGCTAACTGCAGGGCCAAAATGTGACATCCGTCACTTTTTATAATAATAATAATAATAATAATAATAATAATAATAATAATAATAATAATAATAATAATAATAATAATTATAAAAAAAAATCAGATTACATATACATATCTATAAACACCATAAGCCCAAACCATTCTAGAACTCAATACCTCTAGTCCACCTTGCCTTTCTCTTTTCAGCAGCCCACTTGAAGCCCATGTCCAGCCCAACAGCCTTGGCCCAATCCCTCCTTCCTTCATTTCCAGTTTAAATCAAAAAAAATGTGTGCCCTTGCTGAGGCTCGAACCCGGGTCACTCCCACACACTCACACGCGCGTTCACCACCTGAGCCACCACTCACTATCTGTTTTAAACCAACTCGTAATGTATTTATCACCTTTTAAACCCTGTCTGTTTGCTCCTTCCTTCACGCGAACAGCGCGCAGCAGCAGAATGGTTTGAATTTTCCAAATTATAACCAATCAATTAGCTTAATTTACGCGAAATTTATTTTGGTTGACTAGGAATCACAATCATCGGCCATCATAGAGTCTACACACGGCTAATCAACCACCAAATCACACCAAATTTGATCTTTCACGCGTCAACTTTAAAAACGTGGTCAAACTTACCAATTAACCCAACCCATTGATCCCCACTATAAATTGAGCCTTGGAACAGCTTAACAACTCGCTCACTCATCTCCCTTAACCTCTCATTCTCTCTAATACACTCTGATTTTGATATTCAAGTTCGTGGTTTGACTTTTTCCTTGACCCGTCAATTATCATCAATTAAACACTGTGAGTTCCATTTTTTTTATGGGTTTTGTTGGTCGGATATCAAACAACAAAAGCCCCATCTTTAATCGGGCTCAAGTTGACTAAATCGTTTGATTTCAAATTCTAGGGTTCGTCATATGCAATTTGGGGATAAACTCAATTTCATGTTGTGTATATAATTATTTTTAAACAGGAAATATCACAACCACCGGCCTAGGCCAAGTGGTTGTGACCTGGGTTTGATTCAGAGGGGAACCGGGTTCGAGTCCCGGCACAGCCCCGTTTTTGTCTTTTCTTTTCTTTTCTTTTTAAACAATTATATATATATATATATTAAACCTTTTAATCTTTTAAATTCATTTTAAAATATCAAAACTATTTTATAAATTCTAAAAAAATTACATTATGTTAATCTGAGTTAAGAGTTTTATTTACAATTTTTATTTTTCAGAAATTCATTTATTTAATATTTATAATAATTAAATCATTTTTATACTATTAGATTTATAAAAATCCATTTATATATCAAAACAACTTTATTAAATTCTCCAAAAATTATCCTGACTTTTTATAAAGATAAACTTTACTGAAATAATTTTTACATCAGTACAATCATTTATTTTATATTTTTAATCAATTTTTGTTAGATTTAATCATAATTAAATCATAATAAATCCAATTTTCATCATTTTTGCACCAAAATTTTATACAAATTATTTTTAATCATTTAGAACAGAAATATGATTTTTAAAATAAAAATTCTTTAATTTTAGTATTTTTGAATATTAAAGTTAAATGTTGGCTATTTATAAATAAATAGATTTAAAAATCTATTTTAAATGAAATAATTTTATAAAAATTATTTCTATACTTCAAACACTTTATTGTGTATATTCTAAATTCAAATTTCATTAAAAGACTTTTATTTAATTATTTATTAAATTTCTCATAATTAATAGACAATTTGTTTATTAAACAAATAAACGTTATCCCCAATTCGAAGCCCTAGAAATACATATATCCTAGAGTTATTTCCCTTACACATTATCGAATACTTTAGGTTGATCATTTGGGAGTAATCTCAATTCATATTTCGTTGTCCAAGTCCAATTTCAAGTTATTACGTGAACTGTGAGTATTCCTACCCCTTTTTGCATTTATACATTTTTGGGGTGTTACATGTACACTATTACAATTTCAAATACAAGTTTACATTTTTACAATACAATTCTAGTACTATGTGCATTGCTTACAACGTGCTTTATGCTTAGACATTACATGTGGATTGCATTTGTACTTAGTGAAATCATTAACATGGTACAAGCCGACCTTAACATTGGATAGCGCTATTTGGATTGACAACCCGCCTAGGTTGATTCTTCCCCTTTTTCATCGGAGAATCCGTGGCCAGTGTTAAGTTATCATCCATTCATTGGTTGAGTACACTACAGTTCATACAGTACATTATACAGTCACAGGGTTGATTTCGCTCATTTGTATGATACATAGTTTACATATTTGCACTGTAGCTTGCACTTGAATTGTATAACTTTTTAACCTACTATATATATCAAATCTAGGAATGCTCACCAACATTTCATATGTTGACCAAATCTATTTTGTACATGTTTCAGGTGCAGTTTGATCTAGTGCTTTAGCAAGGAACATTTAGTGCTTTGTTTTAATTTAGTTATTTCAATATTTACATTTCATTTAGACAATGTATTTTCCATTTCCATGTAAGACAATTTTGGTTATTCAATAATATTTACATTTTAGTACCATGTGCTTTTGAACAATCGTCACTACGTGGCACCTCGATGATTCCGCCATCGGTTGGGGTGTTACAGATTGGTATCAGAGCCATGGTTATAGGGAACTAGGTTATTAGAATGCCTTTTAGCCTAGACTATAACCGAACTTCAACTTTCATGCATCATATTTCCTAAACTACCCTACCCCTCATTTCCCTCTACTTTACTTCTTTCACCTTTCCCTTTTTCTCTCTCTCCATTCTTTTCATCCTTCATCATGGTGCATAGAGATGGTGTCCTACAGGGAGTGGAAAGTCTACATCATCATGGAACAGGGACAGTACCTTTCATGAAGACACTCTTAAACATAATGCCTACTCTTACTTTTGTTCCTTCAAAGTTGTTGAACTTTAATGAGTGTGATAAGGACACGTGCAATCTGGAAGGGTGGACGCCTGTACACTGGGTTTTCTGGCATAGGCAAGCATAGCGCATAAATCCATTTACGGACCTGTTATGCTTACCTGGGGATTCCTGGAGTGAGTGTCCACTTATAGGCTAAAGCACGTCTTCTTTGATCACCATTGGGTTCAATTCCTTTGAAAAGTCAACGTTCTTGTTGGGCTTTACAGCTAGACAAGGGCACTCCAAGCATCTTATGCAAGTTTTACAATAATACTCTCTCGTTTCATATACAATATCCTATATATCATGATTTTCATATATTTCTTACAAGTTCATACTTTCATAATCATTTATACAGTTATACACTCACATTTTCTAATCTCATGATTATTCATTGACTACCTTATAGATGTCTGCTCGCCGTATGCTCCGTGATGCCAGCCAACGTCCTGTTCGTGCTTCTGGACGACGTTCTGATCGTCGCCTCGCATCTTTAGTCGCCGAACAAATTGCTGCAGTAATCCCAAACCTTGTCAGTGAGATAACCCAGAATAGTAACAGTGCCAACACAGGAAGTACGACTCAATTTCGGTGCACTTTCAAACACTTTAACTCCTGCAACCCCACAAAATTCACTGGTGAGGAGGGTGCTACTGGCCTCCTCCAATGGTTTGAAAGCATGGAGAGTACTTTTGTGAACAGTGAATGTCCTGATGAACTCCGCGTTCGTTATGCTACCAGTGTCCTTCAAAAGGGAGCGTTAACCTGGTGGAATGGCGAAAAACGCAATCGAGGAGCTGATGTTGCCTTATCCTTATCTTGGGCTGAAGTTAAGGAACTCATGATCACCAAATTTTGCCCTAGGAACGAAATCAGGAAACTGGAGGAAGAGTTCCATGGACTGAAACAAGACAGTGGTGAGAATCTTGCGTATAATACTCGATATCACGAACTTAGCATACTGGTTCCACACATGGTCACCCCAGTCTCTCGAGCAATCGAAAAATATATCGAGGGATTACCTGACCTGATTCAAGACGTTGTCACTGGAGGCAAAGCCACTACGGTAGAAGAAGCCATCCAACTTGCAGCCACATTAACAGACAAACACGTAAGGAAAGGAAACTTGGTTAGGAAGGGCACCAAGACACCTACTGAGAAAACCACCCATGTTGATGAACAACCTAAGATTGTTTTAGCAAAGGTCGCCACTACTGCTTCGAACTCTAAGAAACGAATGGGCGATAATCAGAACCATGCTGTTGTTGATCCGGTGGTTCAGCCTCCTATCAAGAAAGCCTACACGGGAATCCATCCTCAATGCAACACCTGCAAATATCATCACCCTGCAAATCTTCCATGCCGTCAATGCACTAGATGTGGGAGGTTTGGACACCTTGTTACCACTTGTCGAGTAATGGTTGGAACACAGAGTAATCATCAAACAACTGCCCAGGGACCACTACAGATTACTAACGGTCGGGCATGTTATCATTGTAGAGACCCTAATCACATGCTACCCCAATGTCCCAAATTGAACAATGTAAACCTGGTGGCACATGGACGAGCTTTCAATATCAATATCAACGAAGCAGACGATCAGGATGACGTTAATCCCACTGGTTAAGCCATGGATGAAACCTTCCCAAGATTCGAGAATCCAATACTAGTGTTTCCATTTTCTTGATCCTATTATCATTTTGTACCCAATTTTGTCGCACTCATACAACATCTAGAAATTTCCTTGCATACTATTGTGTACGAACATGGATTTGGAAATTTATTATATTGATTACGTTTATTTTTAATCATACAAGACTCTACCCTACATTTACTTGAAACGTTTGGACTTGATACTTGATCTTATAGATGTTTTTCTAAGAAAACATCATTGGTTATTACATGAAACTAGATTTTTCCCTTAATTTAACTACGCATTGAACATCTTCGTAAACATTTAATTATTCATGATAACACTTACACTTAATGGTTGTAGTACTTACAAACTTGCTTGTATAAACATGCTATCAATTTGCAATCTATGTGAATAATAATTGCTGCACTTAATAGAGGTCATCATGCCTTTTTCAACAGTCGGGAGAGGCCCTACAACCTGCTCCACGACTGGTGGAGGCTATCGAACATACTCAACGATTGGTAGAGGTCACTATGCCTTTTCAAACAGTCGGGAGAGGCCCTACAACCTACTCCACGGCTGGTGGAGGCTATCGAACCTGCTCAACAATCGGTGGGATCATAGAAGGACATAAAACCCTAATGTAAGGTAAATTGATGATTCCGGTCCGGAACGTAATCATGAATTTACAGGTACATTAGGGTAGTGTGAAATTCTATTAGAGTTTCTGGTAGGCATCCAGTACGTTTTCAAGGTATCAAAGGTGTGGTGGGTTAGCTGCGGTACACCCTGTATACAAACACTAATGATCCATTGAAAGTGAGACTGGAATTCGGTCCAGGAACAAACTCTGTTTACTTGGTGGTTCAATTATAGTCAATCAAATCGTACATTTATTTTAAGATTCCTGAACTTGCAATTTAAGTGATTTACTAGATTCTTATTTATTTTTTTTTTCCTTACTATTCGAGACGAACCTAACCCATAACCCACACCTATCAAACCTCTCAATTCACCCTGTTACCTATAAATTTACGTCGTGCCTTAATTTTCCAAACCACTGTTATTTTAAATTCTTACCCAAGCATCCTTAACCCTATGTTTTCAATAACTTCGGGACGAAGTTTCTAAAAGTAGGGGATGCTGTGACATCCGTCACTTTTTATAATAATAATAATAATAATAATAATAATAATAATAATAATAATAATAATAATAATAATAATAATAATAATAATTATTATTATTATTATAAAAAAAAAATCAGATTACATATACATATCTATAAACACCATAAGCCCAAACCATTCTAGAACTCAATACCTCTAGTCCACCTTGCCTTTCTCTTTTCAGCAGCCCACTTGAAGCCCATGTCCAGCCCAACAGCCTTGGCCCAATCCCTCCTTCCTTCATTTCCAGTTTAAATCAAAAAAAATGTGTGCCCTTGCTGAGGCTCGAACCCGGGTCACTCCCACACACTCACACGCGCGTTCACCACCTGAGCCACCACTCACTATCTGTTTTAAACCAACTCGTAATGTATTTATCACCTTTTAAACCCTGTCTGTTTGCTCCTTCCTTCACGCGAACAGCGCGCAGCAGCAGAATGGTTTGAATTTTCCAAATTATAACCAATCAATTAGCTTAATTTACGCGAAATTTATTTTGGTTGACTAGGAATCACAATCATCGGCCATCATAGAGTCTACACACGGCTAATCAACCACCAAATCACACCAAATTTGATCTTTCACGCGTCAACTTTAAAAACGTGGTCAAACTTACCAATTAACCCAACCCATTGATCCCCACTATAAATTGAGCCTTGGAACAGCTTAACAACTCGCTCACTCATCTCCCTTAACCTCTCATTCTCTCTAATACACTCTGATTTTGATATTCAAGTTCGTGGTTTGACTTTTTCCTTGACCCGTCAATTATCATCAATTAAACACTGTGAGTTCCATTTTTTTTATGGGTTTTGTTGGTCGGATATCAAACAACAAAAGCCCCATCTTTAATCGGGCTCAAGTTGACTAAATCGTTTGATTTCAAATTCTAGGGTTCGTCATATGCAATTTGGGGATAAACTCAATTTCATGTTGTGTATATAATTATTTTTAAACAGGAAATATCACAACCACCGGCCTAGGCCAAGTGGTTGTGACCTGGGTTTGATTCAGAGGGGAACCGGGTTCGAGTCCCGGCACAGCCCCGTTTTTGTCTTTTCTTTTCTTTTCTTTTTAAACAATTATATATATATATATTAAACCTTTTAATCTTTTAAATTCATTTTAAAATATCAAAACTATTTTATAAATTCTAAAAAAATTACATTATGTTAATCTGAGTTAAGAGTTTTATTTACAATTTTTATTTTTCAGAAATTCATTTATTTAATATTTATAATAATTAAATCATTTTTATACTATTAGATTTATAAAAATCCATTTATATTTCAAAACAACTTTATTAAATTCTCCAAAAATTATCCTGACTTTTTATAAAGATAAACTTTACTGAAATAATTTTTACTTCAGTAAAATCATTTATTTTATATTTTTAATCAATTTTTGTTAGATTTAATCATAATTAAATCATAATAAATCCAATTTTCATCATTTTTGCACCAAAATTTTATACAAATTATTTTTAATCATTTAGAACAGAAATATGATTTTTAAAATAAAAATTCTTTAATTTTAGTATTTTTGAATATTAAAGTTAAATGTTGGCTATTTATAAATAAATAGATTTAAAAATCTATTTTAAATGAAATAATTTTATAAAAATTATTTCTATACTTCAAACACTTTATTGTGTATATTCTAAATTCAAATTTCATTAAAAGACTTTTATTTAATTATTTATTAAATTTCTCATAATTAATAGACAATTTGTTTATTAAACAAATAAACGTTATCCCCAATTCGAAGCCCTAGAAATACATATATCCTAGAGTTATTTCCCTTACACATTATCGAATACTTTAGGTTGATCATTTGGGAGTAATCTCAATTCATATTTCGTTGTCCAAGTCCAATTTCAAGTTATTACGTGAACTGTGAGTATTCCTACCCCTTTTTGCATTTATACATTTTTGGGGTGTTACATGTACACTATTACAATTTCAAATACAAGTTTACATTTTTACAATACAATTCTAGTACTATGTGCATTGCTTACAACGTGCTTTATGCTTAGACATTACATGTGGATTGCATTTGTACTTAGTGAAATCATTAACATGGTACAAGCCGACCTTAACATTGGATAGCGCTATTTGGATTGACAACCCGCCTAGGTTGATTCTTCCCCTTTTTCATCGGAGAATCCGTGGCCAGTGTTAAGTTATCATCCATTCATTGGTTGAGTACACTACAGTTCATACAGTACATTATACAGTCACAGGGTTGATTTCGCTCATTTGTATGATACATAGTTTACATATTTGCACTGTAGCTTGCACTTGAATTGTATAACTTTTTAACCTACTATATATATCAAATCTAGGAATGCTCACCAACATTTCATATGTTGACCAAATCTATTTTGTACATGTTTCAGGTGCAGTTTGATCTAGTGCTTTAGCAAGGAACATTTAGTGCTTTGTTTTAATTTAGTTATTTCAATATTTACATTTCATTTAGACAATGTATTTTCCATTTCCATGTAAGACAATTTTGGTTATTCAATAATATTTACATTTTAGTACCATGTGCTTTTGAACAATCGTCACTACGTGGCACCTCGATGATTCCGCCATCGGTTGGGGTGTTACACAAAACCGCCAACACTCCTCCTGCCCGAAACGAGTGTTTCGAGTGTGGTGCGACAGGAAATTTCCGAAAGGACTGTCCCAAGGCCAAGGATCAAGCCCGTGGCAGAGCATTTGTGTTAGGAGCTAACGAAGCACGAGACGATCTTAATGTAGTTACGGGTACGTTTCTCCTTAACAATCAATTCACATCAATATTTTTCGATTCCAGCGCAGATTTTAGCTTTGTGTCCACCAACTTTAGGAAATCCCTAGGATTAGAATCTAGTAAGTTGGACACACCATTTACCATAGAGCTAGCTAACGGTAAATTAATCTCGTCCAATGAGATCGTTAAGGATTGTATTCTGGTACTCGACGACCACGAATTCAGTATCGGCTTACTGCCTATCCAATTAGGAAGTTTCAAAATCGTCATTGGCATGGATTGGTTGTCCAAACATCGTGCAGATATCGTCTGTCACGAGAAGTTGGTACGAATCCCCTTGTCAAATGGTGAAACCTTAATGATTCGAGGGAGTAAGGGTTTACCCACTCTTCGTATCATCTCCTGCATTAAAGCCCAAAAATGTTTAAGGAAAGGTTGTGTCGCGTTCCTCGCACATGTCGTTGAACAAAAAGCTAAAGATCGGAAACTAGTGGACATCCCAGTGGTGCGAAATTATCCTGAAGTCTTTCCAGAAGACTTCCCAGGACTTCCACCACCACGACAAGTCGAGTTTCGCATTGATCTTGTTCCGGGAGCTGCCCCAGTAGCCCGCACTCCGTATCGCTTAGCCCCATCCGAGATGCAGGAACTGTCCAATCAACTCCAGGAGTTGCTAGACAAAGGCTCCATTCGTCCGAGTTCTTCCCCGTGGGGAGCACTTATCTTATTCGTAAAGAAGAAAGATGGGAGTTTCCGCATGTGCATCGACTGCCGAGAGCTGAACAAACTGACGATCAAGAATAAGTATCCGTTGCCAAGGATCGACGACCTGTTCGACCAGCTGCAGGGATCCAGCTACTACTCAAAGATCGATCTACAGTCAGGATATGATCAGCTACGAATCCAGGAGGACGACATCCCGAAAACTGCATTCTGAACTCGTTATGGGCATTACGAATTCCTGGTTATGCCATTCGGATTAACGAATGCTCCAGCAGTTTTCATGGACCTCATGAATCGTGTCTGCAAACCCTACTTGGACAAATTCGTCATTATCTTCATCGACGACATCTTGATCTATTCACGAACTCAAGAGGAGCACGAACAACATCTACGATTAATGTTGGAGTTGCTAAAAAATGAGAAGTTGTACGCCAAATTCTCGAAATGCGAGTTCTAGATTCGAGAAGTCCATTTCCTCGGTCACGTGGTGAACGAGAAGGGTATACAAGTTGATCCTACAAAAATCGAAGCAATCAGGGATTGGGCTGTGCCCAAGACACCAACTAAAGTGCGACAATTTTTGGGATTAGCCGGTTATTACCGACGATTCATCGAGAACTTCTCTAAGATTGCCCAACCACTAACTGTCTTGACGCAAAAAGATAAGACGCTCGATTGGGGGATCCGACAGGAGAATGCGTTCCAAGTATTGAAGGACTGCCTGTGAAGTGCACCAATTCTTTCCTTTCCCGAAGGCACAGATAACTTCGTAGTTTACTGCGATGCTTCGCATCAAGGTCTTGGATGCGTACTCATGCAAAGGAAAAAGGTCATTGCCTATGCATCCTGACAACTCAAAATTCATGAAAAGAATTACAATACTCATGACCTAGAGTTGGGTAGAGTAATCTTTGCACTTAAGATTTGGAGGCACTACCTTTACGGTACCAAGTGCACCATCTTCACCGATCATAAGAGCTTACAGCACATCTTCAACCAGAAGGAGTTGAACATGCGGCAACGCAGATGGGTTGAACTGTTGAACGATTACGATTGTGAGACTAAATACCATCCGGGAAAAGCCAACGCTGTGGCTGACGCATTAAGCCGGAAGGAACGAGTTAAGACACTACGTGTGCGTGCACTAGGTCTAACCATCCGTACAAATCTCACGACCCGTATTCACGACGCTCAACAAGAAGCTCTAAAAAGTGAAAATCTTAAGAACGAGTCACTATTTAAGATGGTTAATCTATTGGAACCAAAATCTGATGACACAATGTATTTCGCCAACCGGATTCCGGTGCCACGTTTCGGTGACATACGTAATCTAATCTTGGAGGAAGCTCACAAGTCTAGATACTCTGTACATCCTGGTGCCGACAAGATGTACAAAGACGTAAAGGAACTTTACTGGTGGCCCAATCTAAAAGGTGAGATCGCCGCATACGTCAGCAGATGCCTTATCTATTCAAAGGTCAAAGCTGAGTATCAAAAGCCATCTGGTCTGCTCCAGCAACCAGAAATCCCAGTGTGGAAAACAGATTTCCATGGATTTCATCACCAAGTTACCTAAGACGTCCAGTGGTCACGATACAATTTGGGTCATTGTTGACCGGTTGACTAAATCCGCGCATTTCTTGCCGATTAAGGAAACCGACAAGTTGGAGAAACTTGCCAAGTTGTACATCAAGGAAATTGTAACCAGACATGGTGTGCCTGTTTCAATTATTTCCGACCGAGACAGTCGATTTACCTCCCGATTCTGGCAAACACTGATGGACGCACTAGGCTCTCGCTTAGACATGAGTACAGCCTACCATCCGCAAACAGATGGCCAAAGTGAACGTACAATCCAGACATTAGAGGACATGCTCCGGGCATGCGCAATCGATTTCGGTGGAAACTGGGATTCATACCTACCATTGGTTGAATTCTCCTACAATAACAGTTACCACACCAGCATCAAGGCTGCCCCCTTCAAAGCCTTGTATGGACGCAAGTGTAGATCTCCTCTGTGTTGGGCATAAGTGGGAGACCAATATTTGACTGGCCCCGAGCTTATTCAAGAGACCACCGATAAGATTTTCCAGATCCGTGATCGCTTGAAAGCAGCTCTAGATCGTCACAAGAGCTACGCTGATCACCGTCGTAAACCACTCGAGTTTCAAGTGGGCGATAAAGTACTCTTAAAAGTCTCACCCTGGAAAAGGAGTACCACGATTTGGCAAACGTGGGAAACTCAACCCCCGTTACATTGGTCCATTCGAGATACTTTCTAGAGTTGGTCCCGTGGCATACAAACTCAAGCTACCCAAGGAATTGAGTAGTGTTCATGACACTTTCCACGTATCCAACCTAAAGAAATGTCTAGCCGACGAATCTTTGATCATTCCTCCTGAAGAGATTCACATAGATAATCAGCTCAACTTTGTCGAGAAGCCAATCAAGGTGACTGATTGGAAAGTCCAAAAATTGAGAAGGAGCCACACTAAACTTGTGAAAGTCAGATGGGATGCAAAGCGTGGTCCCGAATTTACATGGGAACGCGAAGACCAAATGAGACACAAGTACCCAACTCTTTTCCCTGAAACTACTAACACTAGTAGGGAAACTCGATTTCGCGGACGAAATCCCCAAAACAAGGGGAGAATGTGACAATAGTCAATGTAACAGGTCAACGACCGTACATGTTTCATTTATTGAGTCATTATATGTGCATTTTAATACACTATACCCCCCCCCCCAAGGCTAGTGGAGCATGAGTTGAACAGAAAAACTCAACATATTGCACTTGTTTAGTCATACAACACCCGGACACACCATCAAAACAAGCATTACAAGAGCTTATGCCCACTAACACATGTTAATGCACCTCTAACACACGATTGTGAACACAAAGTACATGTTAATATCGTCATCAAGAGGCATAGAATTTAACCACCTCTTACTCTTATGAGACCGGATGATATTCCTATATAAAAGGTGTACAAGAGGCTATAAAACGAACAACCAAAACACTATTAACATGAATAACCCGATTTATTCAACATAACACGTTAAGTAGTGGATCATAAACCAAGATAATTGTCTTAGGATCTACACAAGTTATGCTCACATATACACACAAGCATACGACATTATATATATATATATATACATAGACACACAACACCACACACACACACACACACATAGATATATATCATCATGTACACATGACTAGCTATCCTACAACCTTAGATGTTTTTATCTTTTCCTATACACTTGGCCGAAGTGTAACAAGCACACCAGAGGCCTAGGACACTCAACAAGACAACTCATACACACCTCTTACTTAACAAGCTAGCCTACACACCTTCACACATCACACGGCTAAAGACAAACAACCAAAGACAACACTTTACACTAACAAGCAACCTTCCAAAGCCTTGCCAATCTCTATGTTTCGAACTCAACATACTCCATTTGTTTGTCCTCTTTGAGCCGCAAACTTAGAAGCTAGAGATAAGCAAGATGGTCATACTATTTACATCATCTTAGGAGTCTACAAACCCACTCTTATAAGCTAGTGTTTAACCAAACAAGGAACCCCCATTCTTGTCCCTTTCTCGGCCGAAACACAAGGCCCAAGGCCACACTTGACTTGTAAGAATGTATGTCACAAGCTTACACCAAAATGGTAATCCCACAAAAGCTTTCCAACCTTCCTAAAGTCAACTCCCTACCCTTCTTGAGTTAGCCAATCATAGAATGAAGAATGTAAGAACTATCACCATCACCATGTGCCTACAACATTTAGCTTCCACTACCCTACCTCTTCCCACGCACTTGGCCGCCTACATCCCTACATATACACATGATAGTGATTGAACATGAACCTAAGAGTTCACTAGAAAACAATCGGCCAAAGGAGCTAGGAAGGAACAACTTACACCTTTATAGCTAACACTAGAACACAGCATGGAATGTCAACCTGTCCTCTTATAAACTACCACCCTACATTGAACACATGGCCTTGTTTTCCTCACCCTTTTGCTCGAAATCCACCAAGAAAAGACAAGAAGATCTTTGTCTCATGAAAGGTCACCATCAAGACTCATGCCACTAAGATACACCTAAATGGAAGGAGTAGACTTTCACCATAGGACTTACACAAGAAGGCTTGACATGTATATCATCTCTAGACCCATGTATAGCGGCCGAAAACCAAGCATGAATGGTTCCAATGACAACTAAGAGCCTTATATGGATTAGGAAACTAACCTTTACAAAGCAATGTCAACTTACCTTAGAAATTACCTATAAAAGGAGCCTTAGATCATCTAAACATCTTGCACCACTCATCTCACAAACACTCATCCTTTACTCTCTTATTCCAATCGGCTTTTGAAGCCACACTCGAAGAGAACGAAGATCGAAGGAAGGATCAAGGATCAAGCTCTCAAGTAGCCTCATCTCACTTCAAATTGGTAAGATCTTAACCTTCTAATCTTTTAGACACCATTCCATTCAATCTTAAGGTTCTATACCCGACCCTAAGCCTTGATCACGATCGGCTTGCACACTCACACACTCACTAGGCACAAGCATGATCACTATGTAATGGTTCGATACTATATTAAGCCTAGTAGCCGAAATCATCTAACAACTAGAACAAATCGGCTCCATCTAAGCATTGTTATCTAAATAATGTTTTGAGGCAAAGTCATGGTGTAAGAAACATGTTAGCTATCAGTTTCATGATCAAAACTAGTACTAAGACACTTGTAAAATTAAAAGCTTTCTTTTTAGTATAAAGGCAATCGAGTCTCACTTAAAATAAACCCAAGTTGATTTTGAAACATCCATTATCCTTTTACAAACATGGATCGGCCTAATAGAAGCCACTAAAGGATCGATTACTAGGTACATAACATGAAATTGCTTCGGCTATAGCTAATGTACATGTGTTAACAAGAGCCGAAACATGTGTTACCTCACAAATGGTTTCAAAAGAGGGAATAAACATGTGTTAAGCAATATCTTCTCAAAAACCAACCACACATGATGAATAAGTGCTAATATACGGCCCAAATACCCCATGTGAGGCCCAATATGGTTCACCATGGATATTACATTTTGAAACAACAAAGTTTTGAAACTATATGTTTGTTAGAACATTAACGAGTATCATGAACAATGAAACACACAAAACACAACGGCCCACAAGTGGCGGGTGAACAATTTGAATAATAAACAACCTCCGGGTGACTTACCGTGTTCATAATGATCATAGGGTATCATTGTCAGGACGGTGATCATCTACTAGCTCACTAGACCCCACGCGACTCAAACAGGTGAGTTTTCTATGGCCCCATTTTACTATTTTACATTTTGGGGGAAATGCATGCATCAATACTTGTGTCAATTTCAAGTGTGTGTACATTCTAACATGACTGCCATGTGGAACATGAGACATTTGGTTCATGAGCTCACTAGTCCTCGTACATCATTCACTGTAACCATTAGCTAGACATTTAGCCATGGAACACTTTAATAGATCTATTGGGTTGACACCCCCACTCTTGGTTAGTCGCTCTAACCCGCCACATGCAAAAGAGTGTTGGTATTCTACTATACATACATTGTCTTTAGTGTACAATGCACGAGGCATCATAGTCAAGAGGTTTGGTTACAGGACTCATGGTTTTCACAGTGATCATTTGCTTAGCTAGCTTATGATTGGTCAAATACGGATGACACGTTCATTTCACAGTACATTCAAAACCCATAGACTCACCAACATTATTGTTGACAAAATCCTTTATGCATGTGTTTCAGGTAACTAATGGAGGGCCACAGAGGATTGAGGGAAGGGTTCGAGCATGCACACCGTGGTATCACTTTGATGGCTTTTGTTAGCTTCAAAACGTTATGTTTTCAATTTCCATAAGACAATGTTCATGTGCTTACACTATGCTTAATTTTCAATAAAACCATGATGAATTCCATCTTTATGATGGTACTAGTTTGAATAAATGTGTATTGCTTGAACCTTGTGCTTGAAAACTTTTCGATCGTTGCACTTCCGTGTTTCCGCCTAGGCGGGGTGTGACAGATAACACCCCCATCAAGTTTCGACCTGTTTCACAAGATTTAGGTCAAGAATCACACCCAGTTTAACAATAAATGTAGGTGACAGAGAAGGTTACATGAAAATGTAAATTGAAGTTGAAGGCAGAAGCTTCTAGAACAATAAGTGTAGATGAATTGCAGGAGAATGCAGATTGAATTGAATCGGGTAGGGGAGGAAGAGGGTTACAGGTTACAGAGAGCGAGAGGGGAAGAGACCTAAGAAGTTAATGCGGTGGGAAATCGAATATCGGTCAAGGGCCGATATTTGATATATAGGTTATCGCGGTGGGATATCCGCGGGATATCGGTAATTTTAATATCATGTAGAATTTTAAAATTTATATATTAACATAATCTAAAACCTAAACATAGTCATATATAATACTAAATTACTAATAGTAATATCAAAAGTCAAGACTCCAAAGTGTCAATATTTGAAATGTTATCTATATATAACCTAAAACATAGTAATATACAACACTTACATATTTGATGGCAGTCACAGACGAATGGTAGAAGACGAAGGAGAGACAAATTTGTCCACTTAAGGGTTTTGGAAGTGTTTTTGGGTAGTTGGGCTCTTAATATTTATGGGCTTATTAAAAGAAAAAAAAGATTATTATTGGCTTTTATTGTAATTTGGCCTATAAAAAAGCAAAACCTGGAAATGCGGCGCTATAACCGATATATGAGAATCAAAATATCGGTGGTATATCGGCAAATATCACTGATAATATCGGTACCGATATTTGCCATCGATATTTGACACCGAATATCGGTGAGGGTCCGATAACCGATATCCCATCGATATTGACTGCTTAGGAAGAGACAAAGAGAGAAAAGGGGTGATTGTTGTTTGAGGGAGGTCGGAGGTGGTGGTGGTGGTTGGAGGAGGAGGTGGTGTTGGTTATTTGAGGAGGTGTGGTGGTAGTGGTCTAGGAATATATATATATATATATATATATATATATATATATATATATATATATATATATATATATATATATATAGGGGATGGATATTATGAAAACCCACTCTTAGAGTGAAAACCGTGGAAACTCTAACTTCCCGAGCTTTTTAGGCCCTGAAAATTTTAGGGCATGTAATATACATAATTCTAAGCATTTTGAGCCAAAAAAATCAAAAAAACGCCAAGTGTTCTTTTTTTTTTTTTAAATAAAGTTTTCGGGTAACACATGTTACACGAAAATTACACATGTTATTTCTGTAACATGTGTTACCTAGAAACGATTTTTTTTTAAACCGCTCGTCGCTTTTTTGGTTTTTTTGGCTCAAAATGCTTAGAATCATGTATATTACATGTCCTAAAATTTTCATAAAAAATAACTTCGGGAAGTTAGAGTTTCCACAGTTTTCACTCTAAAATGGGTTTTCTCTATATACTTACACTATATATATATATATATATATATATATATATATATATATATATATATATATATATATATACTAGCAGGAAACCCGCGCGATGCAGCGGTGACGGCAATTTAAACGCATTACTCGTTTTCTGTTAGTTTATAAATCCTATCGTGATGTATTGTATTAGGGATGAGCTTGATACCGTAACCGAAAGTACAGTACAAAAAAAAGCTAAAAAGTCGGTGCTAAAAATGATTCGGTATAGGAAATTTGGTACTGGTACCCAATTCCATCCCCTTCTAGCCTTTAAAGTTTCATTATTATGGGGCTCTTACCTCAAGGTTTGGCGAAAAGTTTTACTTAATGATTTAAACCAAATTTTATTTGTTAACAACCAAGCTCAATCCTAATCATCAAAGCGAACAATAAAGATAAATATTATAGGTGTTACATTACGTGATAAGCTAGTCGATTATCAACCTTAATATATTTAATTAGATCATGTTGGAAAACTTATTATAATAATGTTCTATAATAGCTAAATTATTGTAATATTCAAATGTATAAAAAGTACAAAGATTGTATTGTGTGAAAAAGGTGAGGCTACATACAAGAAATCAACATAGTGAGGCTACATACAAGACATCAACATAGTTTGCTGGAACACTTTATTTTCTGTTTTTTGCTAGCAAAGTAAGCTTACATACAAGATATTACTTTCATTTCAAGATAAACAAATACAAATCTTAAGCATTCAATAGCAAAACGTTAATCCACATGGTGACTTGAAAGAGTTGTATACATTGCAATGAACACTGAAACAACATTTTTCAAAGTGTACATGTTAACTCGGGTTGGATCAAAATTCAAAACCAATACTGTTCACATCCATATCAGTTAAGTTGGACATTGGTCTGACCCTACATACACTTTTGACTTTACCACTATATATGCTTATAATCATACTAATGTGATGAATATGATTACAAAAACTATTTTATTACAAAGCAAAAAAGTACCATTGAGGGTTGTACATGTTGAATCCACTTCAAAAGCCTTTTAACTTTTAATAGACTTGACCCATATCCTTTTAGGTGAACCTATTTGACCCATTAGAGACAAAACACAACTTAAATCAACCCATTTAAGGTGAACGGGTCAAATTTTCCACTTCAAGTTTAGAGTGACACTAAGAGAATGGCTAATTGTATTGAAGTTCAAGAAAAACAAACTAATTATCCTCTCTTGGCAATTAACATGAGTCGCATACGTGCAAAAGCACTTGCTGAGAATATCATAACTGTCAATTCCATTTTAGCATTACAGATTAGAAGATTAATTAGAAGTCACAATTTATGAGCTTCTAATTAAAAATTTAAAATACAAAATTACATATAGCAAAGATCATCTTACCACTCGACTATAGCCTCTATCAACATCTGCCTTATTCCCCACTACAACAAAAGGGAAGTATTCAAGATCTGAAGGGCTAGCCTAGATTATAACAAAAAAAGAAGTTGGTTAATAAGATAATAAATATTATAGAGTAGAGTGTCTTACTCTCCTATTAGAATACTAAATCAGGACTTTTACCAGAACTAAAAACTATTCCCTCCAATTGTTAAGGTTGTCAACAATTTACACAAAGGTAAAATTCCACACCAAGGCTTTGAAACCTTTCTTGCTTGGTTTTAAAAAGCGATAAGTGGACCGAGGTGACAAGGTCTAAAACCGATGCACGAAGGGTAAAGCGCAAACGCCATGGGATTTTTGTACGTGATGCGCAAAGTGCTTATATAATTTTTTTATTATATTCCGTAAGTTTTTAGTATCCCAAACTAAAATATCGTTATAAATAAGTTATATATATATATATATTACCTACAGGTACAAATTTCAAAATAAATCTACTTGGCAAAGTGTAAATAGTCGCCTCTATATCATATATATTCAGGATAAATTGCCTATGAAAGTGCATATGTAGGCCAAAGCTTGTAACGTAGGGTTGATAATAACTTATTGATCTATACTTGATGATGATAACTAAAGTTTGTAATCCTTTTTTTATGCATTTCCCTAAAGCTTTTTTTTATGCATTTCCTTAAAGCTTTTTTTTTTTTTTTTTTTTTTTTTTTTTTTTTTTTTTTTGCTAGGTAACCTTATCAGTTTTTTTTTTTTGTTGGGTACTAACCATGGGTGGACAGGTGGCCTTGAAGGAGCTACAAGGCAAAAAACGGGAGAAGCTAGATTCAATAGTTGAGCAGCAGTTTTTTAAGAAAAAAAATTGTGCTCGCAATTTAAGAACCATACATACCCTGATACCCGCGGCATAATTTATGAGCCGAACTTTAATACCCTAGTTAGGCAACGCATGAGCATAAGTTGATGCTATAACGATATCACCAGCAATGCTTGCAGACACAATTTGTGCAACTATATCCTTGTTGCTCTAATGTCATCAATAAGGCAATGCTTGCGTACACAGATTGTTGCTCTGTCTGAATTTAAGGATAGCCATGCTTAATGATACCTGACTTTGCAACTGCAGTGCTTTTCAACGACCCCCCAATATTCTTCACTAATAGTTGCTACAACAAAAGTTGCAAGATCTAAACTGGATATTATATTTGTTGCATCACGAGCACACCTGATACAACCTTCAAATGAAAATATATATTGTTTATGGATGCTTAAATGTGCAATTTTCATGAGAAATCAGTATAAGAATTACTAAAGAGGAGTGCTTGGAGATAAAAAAAAAAAGGAAGTCAACCTCAATAACAGACATGTCAACATTCCCTTCAGCAATTAGATTTAAGTTCCACAACAGTGAGTACCTGTATCATGGAATACGATGATATAAATGTGTATAACTACTAAAAAATCTAATTAGAAGTAGTGGTTAACATACTAAAATGGATACCTCAAAATGACTAAGATGTATGAAGCACACAGAACCGATGTTGGAGGTATTGGACGCAAGACTCACCAAATAAAAATCCGAAGGAGCATAAGTCTTGGAGTTTTATACTCGAAAAATCATATTCATCACTCGAATCAAGCGTCGATGAACCTAGATCTAAAAGTTTGTGTAAAATTACTTCCAAGTAGTCTTCAATCTGAATCGCGTACTCCAAACTGCAACTATCATCAGAGGACATTAAGAAATACTGAAAGTCTGAAACGAAATACCCAATAGCAATGCTCACCTAATAAAAAAATGATTAGGAAACCGATGACCATCCGCTCCACAGCCACGCAGCAATGATTTCAAGCGCAATCGAAAAAACCTAAAGGCATCAAAGCCACAAAAGACTGAATTAAACAACAATCGGGATCGAAGACCTGGATAAAAGGATAAATACAACTATGAACGACACAAAACACGGGATTATATCACGGTTTATGAATACCAAATATTGACACAAGTAAAGACTAAACCTGGGGGTTTTAACTCTTAAGTTGTCATCAAGAATGCACATGAATCATAAACAAAACCAAGAAGACCAAAGATTCCATATGTATTTCAATTAAACAATAAACCAAACTGAGACTAACAAAACAGATTTTTGGTTTGAATAAATCAAACTAAGCAATACATATACCTCAAATCAAAAAGAAAAAAAAGCCTCACCACCAAAGAGCAGACTTCGAAACCCACCTTCGAAACCCTACCCATCTTCATGTCTGCATATATAACATCATCGTGGCAAAATACGTCAGCAGCAATTAATGTTTCTCTGTCTACCTCAAATCAAAACCAGTAAAAACCCACGCATAGTCGAGCAAACCAGTAACAACCCATAAACTCAATAAAAAAACCCATAAGATAAATCTTGAAAAAACAAAGTCAAAGAAAAAAAGGCAAACCTCTGGAATTAAAGCTAAACGTCGGGTTTCTTTGCAATCGGACACTTCTGCGTGTAATAGCCGGTCACCACCTGAAATCCGCCTCTCGTCTCTTCTCTCTCTAACTTGGAATCCATGGAGTAGATGGGAGAGCAGGTGGTTTTGTGACTGGGAGGGTTTTAAATTTGTTTTGCAGATCTTGTTTGGAGATATGAATTTGAATTTTGAAATAGAGAGGTTGTTTGAGTAAAGCTGGAAAAGCACAGTTTTGAATCTTCAATGTTTGGACCAGATAAGCTAGTTTGGGGAAGGGAAGAAGGTTTCAAAATGAACGGTTTGGATTACAATCCGTGTGAATACAATGAATGGTGGAGATGGTAATCCGTGTGTGATGTGTTTTCAGGTGCTTAAAGGGTTGTATAGCAAGCATTATGAGTTGTACAACTCTTAAAATGTGGCAAATGACCATTTTTGCCCTTCCTATATGCTTATTAATATAGTATATATATATATATATATATATATATATATATATATATATATATATATATAAGATTAAACTGCTCGGATGGTCTCTGTGGGTAGTTTGGTCATTTTACATGACATAACTAAAAATTATGAACGAAGTTAGCTAGTAAGGACCAAAGTTTTATAAAATGTCTACGTTGGGGACCATTGAAAGTAGATGGGGGCATCTGTACAATTCGTGCAAACCACAGAAACCATCCGTGTAGTTTACTCTTTGAATTATTAATTTAGTATCCCTTTTATTAGTATCAACTCATTTCCGTACCAGCAAATGCTATAACACGCGAAGAAAAAAAACCCAAAAATAAATAGTGGGTGGGTCGAATTTTGACAAAAAATTTAAATGGGTATAGGCAACGGCAAAAATAACGTTAATAAAAGAGAATCATAACTTAAAGTATTAGAAAAAAAAATACAATAACTAATTTGTTTATGTCATATATAAAATTTATTATTTAATAAATAAAATCCATATAGACTTTGACTTGTTAAGAAACGATTTGATAAAATAAATGAGCATATCTATTCCTCTCTCTTGGGAGTAAAAAACAACAACAATCATATCCCGTCAATCCCACAAATAGCAAGCTACATGTAGGGTTTGGGGAGGTGAGATGTAGGCAAACTTTACCTCTACCCCTCGGAATAGAGAGGCTGCTTTCAGAGAGACTCCCGACTTAAAAAAAAAGGACAAATAACTGAGCTAGGAAAAATAGTAATAGTAATAAATAATAATAAATAAAATAAAATAAAAATGAGACAATAATCAATAATCAATGATGTGGGAAGAGAGTACTATAAATTAAAACACGTTCAACATCAAACAACATATATGCACAAAAACACGAAAGATAATCACATGTAGAGTCCCCTTACAGTGTAAACAAGTCTACGTCCCTGAGACAAAACTAAAGCTCTATTGTATTCACACTAAAAGTCCTTAATCTTAATCCTATGCCTCCATGAACTCCTATCTTGTATCATGTCCTCAGAGAGGTGCAACTCTAATAAATCATGCCTAATTCATTCCTCCCAAGTCAATTTTGGTCTCCCTCTACCTTTCCTCCCCTCCACAGTAATAGTTTCAACTGCTCTAACTGGTGTCGATGTCCATCTCCGCTTCACATGCCCATACCATCTCAATCTACCTTCCTAGATCTTATTTGATATACTAGTCACTCCTAACCTTTCCTTAAAGACCTCATTTCTTATGCGATCTAACATTGTGTGTCCACACATCCACCTCAACATCCTCATCTCTGCCACCTCCATCTTGCGCGTTTGTGTCTTTTTAATTGCCCAATATTGTGAACCATATAGCATAGCGGGTCTAACTGCTACTCTATAAAATTCCTCTTTAAGTTTAGCTGGGAATCTCCTGTCACACAAGACTCCACTGGCCGCTCTCCACTTACTCCAACCACTTTGGATTGTGATGGGCTACATCACAATCAATCTCACCATCTTGTTGTACATCTGATCCCAAATACTTGAACTTAGTCACTTGCGAGACCACTTGATCCTCAATGGTAATTTGGGTATCACCGCTGCCTATACCACTGAATCATATCATAGATACTCAGTCTTAGAACGACTAATCCTAAGCCCTTTACTCTCTAGCGCTTCTCGCCACTCATTTAGCCTCGCATTAAGGCGTTGCTTAGTCTCCGCAACTAGCACAATATCATCCGCAAAAAACATGCGGACCCTTTGTGAAGTCCTATCTCGACATGGAAGGAGTTGGTATCCCCTACAGGCGACCGTACACATGTTTACGACCTATCATACATATCCCTAATTAAGTCTGTTGTGACAACCTGCACCCTTCACTTTTCATAAATGTGCATAATTGGTTCCTCAACTATTTCAAATTTTCATTTTTAACCCTTGTATTTTAATAGGACCAAAATTCACAATTTAATAAAACTTATAATTTTTATAAGTAAAAGTATGCACGTTTTATACTCACATCTACACCCGAGCACGTATGTTTCAGACCTTGATACTCAAAGCCCTTAATTTTCGGTCTTAAAACAACTTAGAAACAGAAGGAAACAAGTTTATAACTTAAAATTGATTAAATTAGAAAAAAATATTTTTTTAGCCCTCGCGGTCCGCTAAGACAGTCAAAGTTCCAGTCAAAGTTCCAATCAAAGTCCTAGTCAAATGTCTCAGTCAAAATCCTAGTCAAATAGTCAATTCATCTTAAAACCTTACTTTATTGTGTTGACCAATTTTAAAGCCTAATTGAATCCAAAACTAGTATAAAAACCCACCTATGACCCATTACACTTTGCACCTCTAAATCGATTGTTTCAATTCGATTAAACTCTCCCTCATACCTTTCTTCTAGAGTATATTACTTCTACATTTGAAGCTTTGATTATAAGCTCTTGTAATTGGCGAATTGAAAGCTTGATATTTTTCCTATTCAATTTCTTTTCTTCTAAATTGGACTAGTTTCGTTGTTGAATCTTTGGATTGCTCGTATTTTCACGCTCGCTTAGTCATCTAGTCATTTGGTGAAAGTGAGTATTTCCTATCCCCTTTTTGTCTTTATTCATTTTTGGGGTTTTACATGTACAATTATACAAAATACACATACAAGTTGTCACGCCCTCAATTTCCACTTGCGGAGTTTTACAGCGAGGCGCATGACAAACCAGGATCCAAATCAACGGTCACAATAAACAACACTATATGAAATACGTAAACTCAAAACATAGTTCTCAATTTATAAAACCATAGCGGAAGCATTTAACCAGTTACAAAACCATGTACGACAATGTTCAAATTGTTTGATTCAAAACATGAAACTAAGCCTAGACGCCATGCAGACTCGTGCGCCTAGTCCTCTGTTGCTACCTTAGCGACCTAAGAAAAACATGCCAAAAAGACGTCAACATATAATGCTGGTGAGTTCACAGGTTTGTTCAATAAGTTACCAAAAGTTTTCAAAAGTTACCAGAACGTCACCATGTCCATACTATACCAATATCACCAAGTACGCTAGCTAGGCGTATGTTTTATTACTACTACGATTGGAAAACCATTACTGGACACGTTTAGCAATGTTTAGCATATGTTTAAGCAGCCCGAATAATGTTCAGCACGTTTAGCGAAGTTCGAGACAACATGCACCCGCCCGGCCCTCCAAGCCATCGAGTGGGGCAGGTCACGCCCAATAGATTTATCTACATTTCCCCCGTTGTGCATCCCCACACATTCATGGTTTCCCCCGGGACTTCCAATGATCGTATAGCAATACAAAGTTAAAACCATAGTATGACATATGTTACCAAAATAGTTTAGCGCATGTTTTCTCCCCCAAAAGTTAAAGCTGTAAAAGTGGGGCCGTGAACTCACCTTAGATAACGTTCTTCGGTAAATAGTAAAATGCTAAGCCCTTGATAATCCCTCTACCGGAGATCTATCAAACTGTTCACATAAGTGTTCCGACTAATAACCATAAGGTTACCTAGTCCCCGATTGTCCAGATCGTAACCAAGTATGTCTTAAAACGTTTTTAAATGTTCAACCGACACACTAGACCGACCCGACATCCCGTTGGTGACTCATTACCCTAACTAATCAAGTACACATAGATTACACACAAGTTTCAAGCATAAAACACTTAGTTTGTATCAAAAATCTCATTTTTACATCAGAACGGTTGAACCAGACAGATAATTCCTCCTTCGCCCCTTTTTAAGCCACATTCGCCCGTTTAGTGTCACGTTCGACCGTTTGATGCCACGTTCGACCGTTTGATCTGGTTCGCCCAAACATTTCCCAGGTTCGACCCTGGAATCACTCATTCGACTACTCGTTTGGTCGAATGAGCCCAGGTTCGACCCTGCCAGCTAAGTTTCCCCAAAAACGCTTCAAACACATTCAAAACATCGCGAAACATCATCAAACACAGCAGTCATGCATGAATAACTTATCCCTACAAAACCCCACAAATTTTTCCCCAAAACCAGCTTGTTTTAATACTTTCCTAAAATGGCAAAATTATGGAAATGTCACATCATGCATAGAATTCTTACCTAATTTAGAAACTTTTTAAAATCCTTTCATATTTATCTCAATAAGCTCTGTTTAATGTGTTTATGAAAACCCCCAATACCTTTATTAATAATAATAACATGCAATAATCCTTAGGTTTATCAAAAATCCCCAAAATACCCATAATATCACCATCTATCTAATTGTAACCCTAAACAGCAATAAACCAACATCAATAGCAACCCTAGATCATGTTTCCATCATTAGAACAGCAACAAATCATTAAACAACACATAACATCACATAATACACAATTAACATATGTTTATTGATACAAAACCTATGTTTAACGATAGGGTTTAGATTTAGAAAGGTGTTTAAAAGGTTTTTATTGATAAAAACATCCTTAGAACAGATCTGGACATTTAGGGTTAGATGAAAACGAATTAAAATGCCTTAAAAAGGTTTAAGATTAAGAACACACCTTGGATTCTTGTTTAGATGTTGTAGATGGGTTAGATTATGAAAAAGAAAAGCAAAAACTCCTTCCTTAGTGATCAAAATCGTTTGAGAGTGTTTTGAGACGGTTAGGGTTTGTGAAATGGTGAAAAATGACAAAGTTTGGTATTTATACTAGTCTACCTTCGACCCTTGTTCCTGGTCGAATGTAGCCTCCTTCGACCATTTCACAGGGTCGAATGTACCCTGTCCTGGTCGAAGGGAATTCTTTTAATTCCACATCCCAGGTTCGCCCCTTTAAAAAGGGTCGAACCAAGACATATTTCCAGGTTCGCCCACTCGAAGTGGTCGAACCAGGATCTATGTTTTCTAGTTTTCCAGTTTATCGTGTTTGACGCATTTTAACGCACCTTAACATATGAGCATGCAACCTTAGTCTATGTTTAACATATTTAAGCATGGATGAGTATCTACACATCGTTTAAACACATCTATGCACATAATTCACCATACGACAATTAATCCACACATACACTTAAATTAGTTTATGTAATTTCACCAACAACGGGACCCGGTACTAGTGCATTCCCAAAACGACTCCCAATGATCCTCCAGATCATTGAACCCTGGACAATCCTAACTTGACAAGACTCAACTAACCTAGTTAAGTCCGTTTATAAACGTTTCCCGCTAAGGTAGACTTAGATGTTACTAAAATGTTTAAGCCAAATATGTCGGGTGTCACATCATCCCCATGTTGGAAGAATTTTCGTCCCGAAAATTGCACAAAAGCCCAAAAATGAAAGAGACAGAGAGAACGAAACGAAAAGAAAATTTACCGGATGTCACATCATCCCCACGTTGAAAGGAATCTCGACCCGAGATTCATTCCGCTTCAGCAGTAACATGCCTTGATTTGAATGCACGCTTCGGAAAGAGATGAGGATACTTAGCTTTCATCTGATCCTCCCGTTCCCATGTGAACTCCGGTCCATGGTTCGAGTTCCAACGAACTGTAACGATGCGGATTTTACTCCGACGAAGGCTACGAATCTTGTAGTCGAGAATCTCGACAGGTTCCTCCACGATGCGAAGACGATCATCAACCTTGATCTCTTCCAATGGTACAATGAGAGATTCATCAGCCAAACACTTCTTCAAGTTAGACACATGGAAGACGTTGTGAACACTACCGAGCTCCGCCGGTAGGTCCAGTCTGTATGCCGCCGGTCCAATCCGATCCAGGATTGCGAATTGTCCGACATAACGAGGGTTAAGCTTGCCACGCTTTCCAAAGCGTATGACGCCCTTCCATGGTGAAACTTTCAAAGTACCCTGTCCCCAACCTGGAACTCTAAAGGTTTGCGACGGCGATCGGCATAGCTCTTCTGACGATTCCGCGCAGTAGCCAAACGGTTACGAATTTGTACGATTTTCTCCGAAGTTTCGTACACAAGTTCCGGACCAGTGAGCTGGCTCTCGCCCACCTCAGCCCAACAAAGAGGTGATCGACATTTCCATCCATAGAGAGCCTCGAACGGAGCTGCCTTGATACTAGAGTGATAGCTATTGTTGTAGGAGAATTCTACCAACGGTAGGTGGATCTCCCAGCTTTTGCCAAAATCGATAACACATGCCCGAAGCAGATCTTCCAAGGTTTGGATCGTCCGCTCGCTCTGTCCATCAGTTTGCGGATGATAAGTCGTACTCATATCCAACTGAGTACCCAAAGCCTTGTGCAGAGCCTTCCAGAAACGCGAAGCAAAACGAGAATCACGATTAGAGATAATAGAAACAGACACCCCGTGCCGGGAAACCACCTCCTTAAGGTAAAGTCGAGCCAACCGCTCGAGTCCATCGGTTTCTTTAATAGGTATGAAACGTGCTGATTTTGTCAACCTGTCAACAATCACCCAGATCATATCATAACCACTAGGTGACCTTGACATCTTGGTGACAAAATCCATCGTGATTCGCTCCCACTTCCATTCTGGAACCTCTGGTTGTTGCACGAGACCAGACGGCCTCTGATACTCCACCTTGACTTTAGCACAAGTCAAGCATTTGCTGACATAAGAAGCTATATCAGCCTTCATGTTTGGCCACCAATAAAGTATCTTCAAATCCTGATACATCTTATCGGAGCCAGGGTGAATAGAATACCGGGATTTGTGAGCTTCATCCAAAACAAGCTCGCGTAATCCCCCGAACAAGGGAACCCAAACACGTCCCGCAAAATAGTGCAAGCCATCGGTCCTGAGTTCAAGATGCTTGTCAACACTGTGCATAGTTTCAGCCTTAAGGTTCTCCTCTTTTAGAGCTTCCAACTGTGCAGAACGGATTCGGTCAGGCAACGAGGAATGAATGGTGAGCTGTAAGACTCGAACACGACGGGGATTCGCAGACTCCTTCCTACTCAAGGCGTCCGCCACAACGTTCGCCTTGCTAGGATGGTATTTGATAGCACAGTCATAGTCGTTCAGGAGTTCAACCCAGCGACGCTGCCGCATGTTCAACACCTTCTGGTCGAAAATATGCTGAAGACTCTTGTGATCGGTGTAGACTTCACACTTGGTACCGTACAAGTAATGTCTCCAGATTTTCAACGCAAAGACCACCGCGCCCAGTTCCAAATCATGAGTAGTGTAGTTCTTCTCATGAACCTTGAGTTGACGAGAAGCATAAGCAATAACCTTCCCGCGTTGCATCAACACACAACCGAGACCACGAATAGAAGCATCACAGTACACAACGAAGTCATCCGTACCCTCAGGTAAAGATAAGATAGGTGTAGAACAAAGTTTAAGCTTCAGCATCTGAAATGCTGATTCCTGTGGTTCATCCCAGTCAAACTTTCGGTCCTTCCGGGTAAGAGTAGTGAGGGGTTAAGCGATCTTCGAAAATCCCTCAATGAAACGACGATAGTAACCCGCAAGACCTAGGAATTGCCGCACCTCAGATGGCGTCTTTGGTGCTTCCCAGTCTTTAATAGCTTCGATCTTAGCCGGATCGACATGAAATCCCAGTTCATTAACCACATGCCCTAGGAATTGAACTTCACGTAACCAAAAATCACACTTCGAGAACTTAGCATACAATTGCTCCTGTCTCAAAAGTTCCAAGACCAACCGTAGGTGTTCCTCATGATCCGTCTTGTTCTTAGAATAAATCAGAATATCGTCAATAAACACGATGACGAACTTATCAAGGTAAGGTTTGCAGACACGATTCATCAAGTCCATGAACACCGCAGGTGCGTTAGTGAGACCAAAAGGCATGACCAAGAACTCAAAGTGGCCATATCGAGTGCGAAAAGTAGTCTTTTAAATGTCAGCTTCCCGAACGCGTAACTGGTGGTAACCGGACCGTAAATCAATCTTCGAATAGTAGCTGGAGCCCTAGAGCTGGTCAAAGAGATCATCAATGCGAGGAAGAGGATAACTATTCTTGATGGTCACTTTGTTCAGCTCACGATAATCAATACACATGCGAAGACTTCCGTCCTTCTTCTTCACAAACAAAATAGGAGCTCCCCACGGGGAAGAACTCGGTCGGATGAAACCCTTTTCCAAGAGTTCCTGTAACTGGCTGGACAACTCTTGCATCTTAGGAGGTGCAAGACGATACGGAGCTCGAGCAATAGGAGCTGCACCCAGAGTAAGATCAATACCAAACTCAACCTGACGATGGGGAGGAAGACCAGGTAAATCATCAGGAAACACATCAGGAAAATCACGAACCACCGGAATAGCCTCGATTTTCTTCTCATCGTCAGTTGAAACGTTAACAAGTGCCAGAATGGCAGAACAACCCTTCCAAAGGTACTTACAGGCCTTCATGCTAGAAATGATACTCAGCGGAGTACCGCTCTTCTCGCCATGAACCAAAAGAGTCTCTCCATCAGGGAGAGGGATCCGAATAATCTTATCGAAACAATCGATCTCCGCACAATACAACGATAACCAATCCATGCCGACAACGACATCAAAACTAACCAGGGGTACCGGCATAAGGTCAATGGGAAAAGACAAACCCGACAGTTCCAAGCGACATTCCCTAAGGGTGTGCGTCGCTTTGATTTTCTTACCATCAGCCAATTCTATTAAGTACTTAGCCTCTAAAGGTGTGGGTACTATATCTAGCAATCAACTAATGTCCAAAGACACGAAACTCTTATCAGCACCAGAATCAAACAAGACAGAAACATACTGATCATTAAGAAGGAACGTAGCGGTAACTGTGTCTGGATCATGCCTAGCCTCTGCAGATCCAATGACGAAAGCACGTGCAGTCCTGCCTCCGCCCCTGTTGTTCCCGTTACCGTTCCCGCCCCTTCCATTATCACTCTGCTTCAGCTTAGGACATTCACGCTTGAAGTGTCCCGTGTCACCACAGTTAGAGCACCCCTGCTTCCCTGGAGTCCCCTGAGCAGCAGGAGTAGGAGTAGCAGCAGGAGTCTGAGTTGGGGTAAGTGCCACCCTGCAGTCCTTAGCATGATGCCCCAACTGATGGCACCGATGACAACGAGCCCGGTCACAACTCCCAGAATAATGATAACCACACTTGTTGCACTTGGGATGCTTCCCAACATACCCTCATGACTTCTGCCCTGAAGAAGACCCAGATGAATCAAACTTCTTTGCCGGCTGAGATGGCGCTGGCACAGCACTCTTCCCCACACTATCCCACTTCCTCTTGTTCCCTTTAGTAACCTTCACAGCAGCACCCTTAGGAGGCAAAACACCTTCTGCCACCTTCAGGTTAGTCATCCGATGAGCTAATCGGACAACTTCAGCAAGAGTGGGAAGATTCCCAGCAGCCACCAATCCAGCAATCTCCGGCACTAGCCCAGATACATAGTGCTCGATCCTCCAGCTTGTTCTTGGTCGAATGTAGCCTCCTTCGACCCTTTCACAGGGTCGAATGTACCCTGTCCTGGTCGAAGGGAATTCTTTCAATTCCACATCCCATGTTCCCCCTTTACAAAGGGTCGAACCAAGACATATTTCCAGGTTCGCCCACTTGAAGTGGTCGAACCAGGATCTATGTTTTCTAGTTTTCCAGTTTATCGTGTTTGACGCATTTTAACGCACCTTAACATATGAGCATGCAACCTTAGTCTATGTTTAACATATTTAAGCATGGATGAGTATCTACACATCGTTTAAACACATCTATGCACATAATTCACCATACGACAATTAATCTACACATACACTTAAATTAGTTTATGTAATTTCACCAACAACGGGACCCGGTACTAGTGTATTCCCAAAATGACTCCCAATGATCCTCCAGATCATTGAACCCTGGACAATCCTAACTTGACCCGACTCAACTAACCTAGTTAAGTCCGTTTATAAACGTTTCCCGCTAAGATAGACTTAGATGTTACTAAAATGTTTAAGCCTAATATGCCGGGTGTCACACAAGTTCACATTTTTACAATACAATTCTAGTACATTGTGCATTTGCTTACATATGTGCTTTATTCTTAGACATTACATGTAGAATACATTTGTACTTAGTGAAATCATTAACCATGTACAAGCCGACCTTAACATTGGATAGCGCTATTGGATTGACAACCCGCCTAGGTTGATTCTCCCCCTTTTTCATCGGAGAATCCATGGTCATTGTTAAGCTATTATCTATTTATTGGATAAGTACACCGCCATTCATTTTAGTACATTTATACAGTCACAGGATTGATTTACGCTCTTTTGTATGATACATAGTTTACATAAATGCACTGTAGCTTGCACTTGAATTGTATAACATTTTTCCAACTTACTATATGTATTAAAACTAGGAATGCTCACCAACATTTCATATGTTGACAAAACTTATTTTGTACATGTTTCAGGTGCAGTTTGATCTTAGTTCCATAGCATTGGATTTTAGTGCTTGCTTTTAATAATTTATTTCAAATTTCATGTTTTGTTTAGACTTATGTATTTTTTCCCATTTCATCCATGTAAGACAATTTAAATTATTTAATAATATATTTACATTTTAGTACCATGTGCTTTTGAACAATTGTCACTACGTGACACCTCGATGATTCCGCCATCGGTTGGGGTGTTACAGATTGGTATCAGAGCCATGGTTATAGGGAATTAGGTTATTAGAATGCCTTTTAGCCTAGTCTATAACTAAGCTTACATTCACGAGTCCTCTCGTGTTTATTTCTCTTTATCCTATTATTTTCTTTCAAGATATTTTCGCTATGATTCTTTCTCGTTATTCTTTCGGTGTGTTGTTTAAAGAAGAAGATACTCGTATTTTACAAACGAAACGATATCACCAAGTTAGGAGTGACATCCATACCTTGGTGATTAGTTTCACTCCTCTATATGTTATTTATCTTACGAATATATCTTTGAGATAGGAGTGACATCCACACCTCAAAGGGTATTTCTTTCAAAAAGGAACTTAACCACTAAGCTGGGAGTGATATCCTTAACTTAGTGATTGGTTTCATTCCACAATCATTTTCAATTTTGAAATACATCTTTGAGTTAGGAGTGAAATCCAAATCTCAAGGATCTATTTTCGCATCTCGTTTTTAATCTCGCTAAAGTTTTGGAATTCACTATTGATGGGGCACGTGCAATCTGGAAAGGTGAGCGCCTGTATCCTGAGTTTTCTGTCTTGGCCAGGTATTTCGTATAAATCCCAATCAGACGCGGGACTCGTATACCTACCTGGGAACTCTTGGGATGAGCATTCACTTATAGGCTAAAGTATGCCCCCACAAGTCACTAGGAAATTTCAAATACTTGAGTTGGTCAAAGTTTCCTCTAGAAACAATTCCAATGTTTTATATCATTGATATTTATGTTTGTTTATCATTTGAAGATTCCATTTAATCACTTGATGTTTCATATGCCATTATTCATTAATCATTCGCTTTTGAATCCCTTATCATCATTACTAAAACTTTTGTTCGATATATTATCGCATTAAAGCTTACACTATTTCACTTATGCTCATGATTTTTACACTATAAGGTATTACTCATTTAGTATTAAAACATTTTTACCCACGACTTAAGTTTTAAACTCTGTGTTTAACTTTGATCACATCCTGATTTTAGGAAAGTTGCGTCATCATACAGTTAAAAATGAACATGTTTTTTCCAAACTTATTATTTCAACCTGTTTTATACCTTCATGTTTACAAACTTACTTGATCGAAGTCACAGTATATCCTCATATACCTAATACTAATATTGCTGCACCCAGTCTCCTAAGCCATAGCCAACTACCATTAGTTAGAACTTCTTGGTCAGACTAAACTCATACATAAATGCCTACCTACACGATATGCACTAGTACACTACTCTCTAAAATGATTAATTTGACAACTTATTCTATAAGTCTTTTCACAAAGCCTATTCGCCAAATTAGAACACACTTTTCATACACCTTGTGCCTAGAAACAAATAGCCCGCTATGAGCCCAAAGAGATGCCTTAACGATCCTGAAATAAATGATCTTTCAATGTATAAATTTCGTAAAAGTTTGAAAATTTAAAAGGTTTCAAGTTTACCCAGCCTTAACGGGTAACACTTCGATTTTCTCAACATTTCATAACAATTAAAATTTCTGACTTTTCAACCCACAAATTAAAGAAATGTTTAAATACAGAAAATTTTATTTTCCAAAATTCGTCAAGGCATCTGGGATCATTCACAACCTTCACATCATTTTAAATTTTGGTCTTTCGAAACACATTAGATTTACACACACTTCATGAAATGGTTTCATCTTGCAATTTATAAACTTGCATTGCATATTTTACAAATCAAATGTTGCATGTTTTCATATAACGTATCCAATATATGTTTTCAGGAGGAATTTGCAACTAATAATATACCTTATAACACTTTTCAAACTCGACTTCTCGTATACACATGAAAATGTGTACCTACGAAATCTTTTCAAGTGAACCTGTTTTGAACTTAAAACATTCTTCGGTTTCCAAAAAGTTATCCTCATACCAGTAGACTATACGTCTGTTCTGCGCACTTTCAATTACAGTAAATTTCATTATTATTTTTTTTACACCATTCTAGTTACGTTCGTACATTATCTTATTATTTTTGTATTATTCTTTTGTTGGTAGTTATTTTCACGCGTTATTCGCAACTATTCTCGCACTAGTTATTAGTAGTTATTCTTACAACACTAGTTTTGAGCATTAATTTAACTCGTTTACTTTCATTTTGTGCAAATTGTGCGATTTACTCGATTTACATTATGCTATTCTTTCAATCGAAATTTTATGCTATACTTATATACTTACATGAACGCATATTTGGTATGCATATATTTTTTGTTGTGAGCAAAACCCTGTTATTCTTTACATTATTTTGTTCATCATCATGACCAATGAACATACTAATTGATAGCTCGTATGAGATCTAATCCAGTTCCCATGTACGACTCAGTTCAGAGTATTCCTCTAACCCAAGGGGAACGGTATAATCCTTAGAGTTTATCAATATGGTTGTTTAGAGCCCAATGATGTGAACAAAAATTTACCGGTTAAGGGTGAACCCAAAAGGTGAAGAACCCCTAATCATGTCTTATACTTACACATTAATCTCATTACGGTTAAAAGGTGGACCTGAAAGGGGAAGAACCTCTAACCGCATATTATACTTGAGCAGTATCTACTACTTAACACATTTTGGTTGCACGCATTGTTTCTTGTATTACTTATGTTAGTGTTATGGAAAAGCATAGCACCATAGTGTAAGGTAAATCGATGATTAAGGTCCGGAACGCAATCATGGATTTACAAGTACATGGAGCTGGTGTGTGAATCTACTTAGGCTATTGGTAGGCAATCAGTACGAGTCCAAAGTATCGGTAGTGTGGTGGGTTAACTGCGGTACACCTATATAAGCACGAGCGATACTGCGGGATCGGACTAGGAGTCTGACCAAGAACCTACCCATTATTATCTCTTTATTAGATCGTTGACTAATAGCTAGCATTTTCGATAAGAATGTTCTTACACGAGCTTCAATTCGACTTCCTAGAGTCTTTCTCTAGACCATCCACACAGAAAACACAAACTTTGTATACTCTTACACTCTCTGTTAGTCGAAATCCTGTTGCATGTCCTTAATAAAGTTCGGTCAGAAACTTCTCTAAAGTAAGGGAAGCTACTATAACACTGCCCTGCCCTAACCAGTTACATACTTTTCCCAAACCTTGCTCATTATAAACTCTTAATTCTCTAACCTTGGGTCAAACTTTAAGGATTTTCAAACTCTTATTTTGGGTATTAAACAACTACTTCAAACTTTGTCAAATCATGGCTGATGCATTTCATAAAATCTACTTGCCTTTTTACAAATGTCTTTTGTTTCATGGAAACCTTCACTTGAAAGTAATTTCGGGACGAAATTTTCTAAAGTAGGAGAGACTGTGACAACCTGCACCCTTCACTTTTCATAAATGTGCATAATTGGTTCCTCAACTATTTCAAATTTTCATTTTTAACCCTCATATTTTAATAGGACCAAAATTCACAATTTAATAAAACTTATAATTTTTATAAGTAAAAGTATGCACGTTTTATACTCACATCTACACCCGAGCACGTATGTTTCAGACCTTGATACTCAAAGCCCTTAATTTTCGGTCTTAAAACAACTTAGAAACAGAAGGAAACAAGTCTATAACTTAAAATTAATTAAATTAGAAAAAAATATTTTTTTTAGCCCTCGCGGTCCGCTAAGACAGTCAAAGTTCCAATCAAAGTCCTAGTCAAAGTCTCAGTCAAAATCCTAGTCAAATAGTCAATTCATCTTAAAACCTTACTTTATTGTGTTGACCAATTTTAAAGCCTAATTGAATCCAAAACTAGTATAAAAATCCACTTATGACCCATTACACTTTGCACCTCTAAATCGATTGTTTCAATTCGATTAAACTCTCCTCATACCTTTCTTCTAGAGTATATTACTTCTACATTTGAAGCTTTGATTATAAGCTCTTGTAATTAGCGAATTGAAAGCTTGATATTTTTCCTATTCGGTTTCTTTTCTTCTAAATTGGACTAGTTTCGTTGTTGAATCTTTGGATTGCTCGCATTTTCACGCTCGCTTAGTCATCTAGTCATTTGACGAAAGTGAGTATTTCCTATCCCCTTTTTGTCTTTATTCATTTTTGGGGTTTTACATGTACACTTATACAAAATACACATACAAGTTCACATTTTTACAATACAATTCTAGTACATTGTGCATTTGCTTACATATGTGCTTTATGCTTAGACATTACATGTAGAATACATTTGTACTTAGTGAAATCATTAACCATGTACAAGCCGACCTTAACATTGGATAGCGCTATTGGATTGACAACCGGCCTAGGTTGATTCTCCTCCTTTTTAATCGGAGAATCCATTGTCATTGTTAAGTTATTATCTATTTATTGGATAAGTACACCGCCGTTCATTTTAGTACATTTATACAGTCATAGGATTGATTTACGCTCATTTGTATGATACATAGTTTACATAAATGCACTGTAGCTTGCACTTGAATTGTATAACATTTTTCCAACTTATTATATGTATTAAAACTAGGAATGCTCACCAACATTTCATATGTTGACAAAACTTATTTTGTACATGTTTCAGGTGCAGTTTGATCTTAGTTCCATAGCATTGGATTTTAGTGCTTGCTTTTAATAATTTATTTCAAATTTCATGTTTTGTTCAGACTTATGTATTTTTCCCATTTCATCCATGTAAGACAATTTAAATTATTTAATAATATATTTACATTTTAGTACCATGTGCTTTTGAACAATTGTCACTATGTGACACCTCGATGATTCCGCCATCGGTTGGGGTGTTACATCTATATACTTCCCAGGAAGCCCTCTACTCTCCAAACTATCCCAAATTAGTCTACATGGCACACTGTCGTACGCCTTTTCTAGGTCAATGAACACCATATGCAGATCCCACTTCTTCTCCCTATACTTTTCCATCATTCTCCTTAGCATATGTATAGGTTCCGTTGTTGAATGCCCTAGCATGAAACCGAATTGGTTTAAAGTAACATGAATTTCTCTTATAATTCTTGTTTAAATTACTCTTTCCTATAATTTGACAGTGCGACCTAGGAGCTTAGTCCCTCTGTAATTCCTACAGCATTGGGTGTCACCTTTATTCTTGTATAGAGGCACTACGATACCACTCATCCATTGATTTGGCATTTTTCCATATTTGAAAATAAGATTGAACAACATAGTTAGCCATTGAACTCTTTCCTCTCCCATACACTTCCACACTTCAATCGGTATGTTGTCTAACCCAACTGTCTTGCCCCTTCCCATCTTCTTAAGTGTTTTCCTCATCTCTTCGTGTGTGATCCTCCTACAGTAGCAGTTATTCCTTTGTCGCCTATGCATGGTGTGGTTTTTCGCTTTCCTGTAGGTATGCCCTTTCCCCGTTGGTAGAAAAAACCAAAACATAAATAAATAAATAAACAGCCTAAGGGCCATTTGATAGAATCTGTCTGACTAAGTGCTAAATTATTGAGAGGGTCTGAGTGGTTTAGCACCGCTTATTAACTGAATAGTTAAGAGCTTAATAAAACCATTCATAGTTTTTTAGTTGAAACAAACATTCTTAATGCTGAATAATTAAAAGATTTATTAAGAGGAAAACACCCACTAAGCCGAGACTCTAACCCATGACAGATTGTGGTAGATAAGTGTTGGTTAGACTACTCCCATTGGCAATCTAATTTGGGATCGTTATAGGGAAATAATATTAAAAAACTAAAAAGTTTGCAACATCCTCATAATCCGGTTGTGGTGGCAACCTTGGTTGCAACCCAAGTAAACCCTTCATTAACTTAATTACTTAAATAACTTATAATATTCAAGTTAAAAAAAAAAAAAAAAACTAAATACACTGTATTTTTTTAACTTTTTTTTTGTGAATATCTCTATATAAATTTTATTAAAAACCGAGTTCGTTTAAAAATATTACTTTTATGTTTAGTTGGGTTGTGAATGCGTGTTACGGTTGGGTTGTGTAGATGGAAGAAAAAGAGAAATTATTTCTTTATTGAAATGTTGGGTTGTGAATGAAGATGATCTTAAAGAACCTTTACCACTAAGCTAACATAGCATGTTGGCTTAAAGTCATATATATTTTTTTATTAATATACAAAAGTGCATCAAAATAAATAAAAGAAAAGGTTATGTGAGTGGATGTCACACAAAATCCACTCATTTGGGTGCATTTTAACACCCTTAATTGTTAAAATGTAGCATTTTCAATATAGAGAAGAATAATTTTGAGTAGTTTTATTGAAATAATAAAGAAACTAGTGCTGTTGTGGAAAAAAAATTCATTTTATTTTTATATATTGTTATAAGGTAAGTACACAAATTAAATTTTTTTATTACTTTCGTTTTTCTTGACATGCCTATTGTTTAAACTTATAATTTTATATAGGGTTTTATTGATTATTGATTTAGGGTGAAAGTCATCTCTATGTTTTCATGTTTAAAACTATAGGTTGAATTAAAGGAAGGGTCCAAAGTAGCACTAGCACGAGGAGTGAAGGTTCGGATCCCACTTCATGCATGTGATGATCGCTCTTCCCTTAGTTTTGATATGCTCCTATAACCCAAGCATTGTGTTATAAAAATCAGTGATGAATTAAGAACAAAATTTAAGAGGTAAAAACGTTTAAAAAAAATTATCATGCTTTCATACAATGTAAAGTCTCTACAAAATTTATTTATAACAATTTAGGCATATGGAGGATTTGTACTATATTTTGGGAGAATCTCCCAATAAATGGTTTCAACAATATATATATATATATATATATATATATATATATATATATATATATCACTTTAGGCATATGTGAATGTCATGTCGTTGAGTATCAACCTAATTGGCTCTATCTCAAGATATAGTGATTTTATACGGTTCATTTTGATGACAATGAATATGTTCATCAAAGTGACTTATATTAAGACTTAGGTTTAAGTTTTTAAAAGTCAATGGTGAAGCCTTATATATTAAAGGCAAGCGAGTTTTGATTCTAATAGATGAAATTAACTATGGTTTTGAAACATTTTTAAAACTGAGGTTTTTGGAATGGTAAAACAACATCTCATTATTATGTCTAAACTAAGATGTGAATGTTAAGAAGAGATAGTGTGTTATCATTTAAGGCTATGAAGAATTAGAATGGTGTATCTTTTGTTCACATGCTAAGTATTTGTAGTGTGAAGCATGCTAGAATAATACTTATTAATTTAGATGCTCCACGGAGAATAAATTAATTTTGAACATTCAAACTTATGTGACGACATGAGAATGAATTTTGTATAAGCAAATCTATAATTCATTAAAAAGGACAACTCGAGAGGACCGAATATATACTACAAGAAATGTAGGTCTTTACCCACACATATTATGTGTGGGAAAAAGGCTATAATGTGTTGGATTTTGTATTTACCTACATATAAATTAAGTGTTATGGTGTGTAGACTCAAGACTATGGATATAGATCATTAACCACACATAAATTATGTGTAGGTATACAACAAGCTATACCTACACATACATATGTAGATAAGTATGTTATATGTGTGGTTAAAACTATAACAACTTGTTAAGATAGATTATGACATGGCATCTGACATGGAACATGACGTGGCCTGTGATGTGGCAGATGACATGGCATCTGACGTGGCACATGACATGGCATCTGACGTGACACATGACAAGGCAGCTGAATTGCATTATGATTATGACACGTGCCACAAATATATATGTAGTTAAATGTAAAATTATGTGTAGGTAAATACTCACCACTATATATATATATATATATATATATATACACTAGTAGGAAGCCCGCGTGTTGCCGCGGGAGCGATAATATAAAATGTTATATTATATATTTAGTTTAATCGATTCTCTCGTGCATCGCGACCATAGGATTTATGTACCCTGACTGAGCCTTAAAAATATGCTGCTTAGGCCTTATAAATGGGTATTGGTCATATTAATGTTATGGAGCCGAATGGGTTAACAAATTTTAATTTTTAAATGAATAATTATTTGCGTCAACTTTTAAGTGTTAAATGAGTTTCTATTTAAAAAAAGACACACACATACACACATAGGAATTTTTACAACAACAAAAAATTGTGCCCATGATAAAACTGGGCCCGAACCGTGTAGACTCCCCGGCTTGACCCATAGTCGTCCATGCTCTCATAATACATTGCATAGTATGTATGTTGGTTTCCTTATTCCTATTATATATTAGAAAAGTTTGTTTTATTACTTGTTTTTATTTTTATTATGTTTTGAGTTATTAACATCAATGTGATCTATCTATATCATAAGTCATACACATGTAACATATAAGTGATAATCTCACATTAAAACTATGTGGAATGCATGTACATGTGTTGGTAACTATAAATACTCTAAATCATTATGTGCACCATCAAAATTATATGTTTTTAAATAAGTTTGAAATTAGGGGTGGAGGTTAGTGGTCGATTGAGGGTGCCCCGCCCCACTCTCGTTTTCTTTGCTCAATAGTGTAAGTTTACGTGTCATCGGCCTAAATTTTTATACGCAATATTAAGTCCAATCCCTTCCGTTTTAAGGGTCATCCTTGGATGTCTTATGACGAGGATCCAGTGTGTGCAAAACAGTTAGAACCATGTTGCAAACGTACCATGCTTCTAATCAAATTCTCACTTCTAAATGAGCATGAATTTCCCTTCGTTTCAATACTTATTTTAAAAGGCATAACATAGATGAATAACCCATTAAAAACTCAATTTAAGATTCATGTTACTAATCAATACATGTTACTAATCAATACATGAAATGAGTTCCAAAATCATTAATCAAAGTTGTAGACTCTAATTATACAGCACAACTAAATGATTGTAACCTTTGATATAGTTATTTTAAAAAGCATAACATGCATGAATAACCAATTAAAAGCTCAATTTCTAGTCTAAGTTAAGACTAAAAGATTGATGTTACCAATCAAAATAAAACAGGAAATGTGTTAATAAAAATTTAATCAAATTTGTAAGTTATAGTTATACAACACAACTAAACGGGCGAACCAATCCTCATAATTGAAGATTTAAACATTTTTATACTCTATTTTAACTGGACATAGCATAGATAAATAACCAACAAACAAAATAATTAACAGCAAAAAAACATATCAATTCACGTGTTTTCTATAAATTTAGTATTTTTTTTTCTACAACAACAACAAATCTTGCTTGATAGCAAACTGGAACTCGTCTTACCCGGTCTACGAATTCTTTAGACCACTCGCCTGAAAAATAGCACTGAATTTGTATTATAAAATCAAAGAAACACAACAAAAAAATCAAGAACATATAACTGTAAAAACAATAAAATAGAAATCCAACCTTAGCAGCATCAACAAATTGTCAATCGAAGAGAAGAACCAGCAAGATGCGAACATCTGGGTAATGGGTATGGAAGAACATATAGTTTCAAGAAGATGGAGTTATGGAACTCGAAAAGACGATTTCGAATTTCCAAATTAAAATTTTGGTTAAAGTGAATTTGTTCTTTATAACAATGTTATGCGAATGATGATTGGAATGTGAACTAATCACCATTTGTGTAGTTAATATTGTATTCATTATGATGAACCACCAAGGCAGATGAAAGGTTAGTATGAATTGAATTGATTAAGATGGCCCTAAAGTGTCATAAAAGTTTGATGAATGTCCAACTTTAATCCTCTAAATTGGCTTTAAGTGTATTGTAAATTATGCTTAAATATTTGTACACAATACAAAATACAATGTTGTACATCTTTGGACATAATATTTATCAAACTCTTTGAAAGGCACCCAAATATTATTTACAATGTATACAACTTCCTAATAATCGAATATGCTATATTGGACACTATATAAAGGTAAAACTTGGACAAAAAAGAATTGTATGCCAGGCAACCAAATCCTGACTCGGCCTATTTTAACCAAAAAAACTGTATTAAAGTTGCAGTGGAATAAAACGACGGAAAGATATTACCGATCCAATCTCGATCTCCAAGAACATTTTCAGTTTAGCGTTGTGATTCTTATTGGAAACTTCCCTCAATTACCCAACCTGCAGTTCCAATAACAGTTTTGAGTTCAGCTTGTTAATAAAACCAATAGCAACATGATAAATATTGATCTCAAATCTATAGATAAAACACATTAACATTTATAAAAGATATTAGCAATTAAAGAAAAACAATTCTGATTGGGTTTCCTACAAAGTTGTTGAAGGCGTGTGTGGTTCTGCCTCTTTGGCCATACAAGAAATGCTGAAATTGAATAGGCACACCAATTCTTTAGCAACCTCATCCTGCACACCATAAATATTTGATGAATATAAGTAAGTGTATGTTTCCAACAACTAAAGGTATATTATTAACAATGTAAAAGGACCAAAAATTACAAATCAACAGTAAAACAAATCGAGCAATGAAAAATACCTAGAATTGGTTAAATGGCGTTTCTTTCTGTATGCGAAAGCTATGAACTTTGTCGTGGTTTGCATCATGAGTAACCTAGACATGTCAAGTAATGATATTAGTAAGATGAGTTTCTTGAAAAGTAAAACAAGTTGTAATAAGTTTATAAGAACGCAATGACTATAAATGAGTATTTAAGAGTAAGAAAATGGGTTTTATTGGGTGTTATGAATGTAGGTTACATCTTGAGAGACATATAAAGTGTGTATTACACACATATACAATGTGCAAAATATGTTATACATGAAGGGCAAAAAGGGTAGGAAATGACAAAAATATAGAGATTTGTAAAGAGTCTTTTCATATGCCATCTTAAAATAGAGGTGATTTTACCCTTTTGCCCAACTAGAATGTATTATATAGTAGTGTATATATATATATACACACACAAATACAAAAACAAGTATATAAAAACATGCGACCAAATTATCATTATTAATAAAAACATCATCGTTCAAGAAACCAAACCAAATACTTAAACAAACAAAAGAAAAATTAGCAATAAGTTAATAACGAGTTATATAAAATTACTAAAAAACTTCAGTCATCGGTACTTTCATCACTCTCTAGTGTATCACTTTGAGATTGTTCTGATGTGCTTGATGGAGGGGGCATAATATTATTATCAATCAGTGCTTGTTCTATAATTGCACATTTAGTTGTCACTGTTTGAAGTTGATCCACTAGCTCGTTATAAGTAGGACGCTTTGATTTTTTAGTACACATTGTGTTATCAGCTATAACTAGATCGCGTCCCCACCCATGCAGACGAATAGAGCTTCGTCCAAGTACACTCTCAATAATCTTCTTATCGCTCATTGATTCCACTGTATGTTGGTTTCTCAGCTTCATCATTTCATCCTTTTAACGAAAAAGAAGGCAAATACTATAAATTACCAAATAATGAATATTTAGTGGTAGAAATGAATATGTAAACTACATATATTGTAGCCACAACATTAGATATCCATCTTTTTCCTCATCCCAATGTGTAAGCCGCCAAGTCTCAAGTTGACCCGATGAAGATTCCAAATCTAAGCCATGCTCAATGTGATACCGTGTTGTACTTTTCGATCCATTTCTGCTCTCTAGTTTTCGTTTTGCACGTGCAATAACTTTCGTTTTTGCAATTTCCTTCAAGGACATACAACCAAATTTCACATAAAAAAGGTAAAATTCAATAATAAATAATAAGATAATAACAAGAAGATCGATAAAAACATTACCAAGTATTTTTCGTCACTCCACATATCAAATAGATATTCCCAGTCGTCTTTCTTAACATCACAAGGAGGTGTGGTCTTTGCCTTTGTAGGGTCAACTTCTCCTCCAATTTCTTTGAAGTAAGCATGCAACATAGCTCGGTGACCCCTCCATGCCCTTGACATGTAGCTATCGATAACTTTGCGTACATTCGAATTCTCCACATCAATATCAAAATGTGTCTTCAAGCAACAATTATAATAAACTAGTTAACTTTTGGCGTAACGGCCAACTATCTTTTTCCTAATATTCAAAATCATATTAATTTATAAAAGAAACTTACAGTTAACTTGTGGCATAACATGGTCCTTTCTGCATTTGGTACACGTCTCCAATCTTTATATTGTAAGCTACAACTGGTATGCAAAATATATCCACACTCGTGCATGAAATACGAGTCATTTTCTCATACTACTCACAGCATTTGAAAGTTGAACTCTAGTGGCAATTTCTTCTAAGAAACTTTCATTACATTTCGAGCTCCTTTGCCACACTTAATGCCATGCGTTCTCCTTTGCAACACTACCTACAAAAAATATTAAGATGCGTTATTGATTGTCATACCATTAACAATTTCTTTCTCTGGTCCTTCAGATTGCTCACGCAAAAGAATCACGCTAAATCAACAAAACTAATTTAATTCGACCCAGCCCCCTCTTTGTATCAAGATTTTTTTATGAAGAGAACTCATATAGCTCAAAAATAGCTCATGTGAGAAATATGAGTAGAGTAATATAACGGGATGACCTAAATAACACAAAGATATAGATAGTCGCTATCTTATCACGAGTGTCTAATGTCATCATGAGTGATATTATTCAAACATAATCAAAGTGCAAGCAATGTGGGGGGTGGGGGGGAGCCATTTAAGAAACAACTCATAGACATGTAAAAATGCTACTTGAAAAGTTTTCTCAAACTACTTACGAAAGGAATAAAACTTTCATCACCCCATTTGTTAGTTATCCAATAACATATAAATGTGGGGGTGACTTGCATTTGAAAATGAAAGGTTTGACATGAACGGGTGTGATTTTGGGACTACAAGTTACACGAATCCATAATACACTTGTTATAAGTCAGTCACGGGGACAAAAATTCTTGAGAAGTTCAATGGAAATGGCCCTAATGTGGTTAGAACTCCCATTGACACGAGTCAACATCTAGCTAAGAATCGAGGTGAGCCTGTTAACCAATTAGAGTACTCTAGTAGGAGACGAGCGTAAGCTACAGCCCTCCTGGCGAGCTTACAGCGAGCATTCGAGAGAAAAGGAAAGTTAGTTTGGGCCAAGGTTTAAAACGGAATTTGTAACCCTATTTGTAAAAGGCTATCCATAGTCAATATTATTCATCTTTTGGGGGATTTTAAGCTGCAACAACAAGGATAAAACATATAATAATTATTCCTTTGATCCGATTCATCATGTCTTCAATATTTAATCAATTCATTGATGCGTTTTCCATCAAGATGAGTGGCTAAACCACCCATGACTCTCTCCGGGTGAATGGTTAGTTACGTAGCTGGGTTTGTGTGATTGTTAAATATTGAATTAAATTTTGTGATTGTTTTGTTATGAATTTCAATTGTGGTTTCGTACGAATGATTTGCTTTAAATTGTTTATTGAATGAATGGCGTGTTTTGATTTCATCAACCATATCGGTATTGTTATCGGTGGTCATTGAATAATTTACATGTCTTGTTTTTTCAATCTTAAAAATAATTGGTAAATTGTTAAGTGGTAATTAACCAAATCAACAGTATCGGTCTAGCTATTGGCTGTCAGTCAGGTCATTGATCAACTTACAATCTAAATCATATTTTAACCATAAATCATGTCTATGTGATTTCAATTGACAATTCGTGCAACCCTTGGCGATAGTGATTAACCAGAATCTTGGAGAGTTCACCTTTCTCATTATTGTTTACAACTCACTTCATTTTCAGTTTTCTTAGTTAATTTCGTTTTTCTAAACAAATCCAAACAACCAATTTTACTTTATTGTCTAGGTTAATTACATAGTTTAAACATAACACTTTCCATAATACTCCTCGAGGTTCGACACCCGGCTTACCCTATCTAATAAGGTAGTTGTAACTTTTCTAAAAACTTTTATTTTGCCACATAAGCAGTCCACGTCAGCAAAACTTTGACTTTTTGGCCACATAAGCAATCCACCTCAACAAAAACTAACTAGGTTAACTTTTAGTAAAGCAGTTTTTTAATGTTGGGACTGGTGATGACCAATAGTTGATAGTTTGGATTTTTAAATCCAATATTTCTATATTAGGGTGGACGGGGCGCTACCAGAATTGGGCACGGGTACCCTACTACCAGCACGGTAACACCATCGCCACCCGTGCTGGTAGTGGTCCCGTGAACCGTTTGCTGGTTCTAGTTAACAGGCTGGTAACCATTGATAATAATTGCAACGGTCGTTTTTTAGTATTATTTTATTGCTTTTTGACCGTTTGAATGAATTTAATTAAAACGGTAACAATTTTTTGACTGTTAATCTAATATAAATGGTAAATCCAAATCCAATCCATCCCCCACTAAACCGTCAATCAAAATAATCAATTGTCCAGATTCAAGTTGATCATAAATGGCAAACCAAAACCCAAATCCTAATCCAGTCCCGCCCCCACTAAACCGTGTGCGAGCATCAATCTGGACCTTGGAGGATGAACTCGCCTTGGTGAATAGCTATCTTTACGTTCAAGAGCAAGGACACCAGCGAAGGCAAAGTTTTTGAAAAGCGGTTGCCACAAGATTCAAGGAACAAACGGGTAAAACAATCGTTCAACGGACGCGATACCTGGAAAGTTTTTATCTTTAAAGGCGAAGTGCACAATATTTCAACAATTAGTCGTTAATTGGATGCACCACAATCCGGCTTTAAACGAAGATGGATGGATTGAAGAAGGTCGTAACGAATACCGAAACGTATACGATGATAACTACCCGAGGGTCGAGGTTTGGAGAGCTATGAGAGGACGTTTTATAATATTTTAGGTGTTTCTACTATTTATTTTACCGTTTTAAATAATGTTTTATAATTTGTTTAATTACCGTTCCTTAAAAAATAATAAAATATAAACATTTCAGTGAAGTGAATCAGTGGAGTGCTGCCTACAAAAAAGTGAATCAGTGAAGTAAATCAGTGAAGTGATGTGACAGTGTATAATTGGTTAAAATCAGTGAAACAAATTTCATATTCTAGGAGTGCCCCTTAAGCCCTTATATCTCTGAGTAATTTTCTGTTATTTTAATTTTTAATTGGAAATTTTACCTATCTTATGCTATTACATCAATAATTATAAATTACATCCAAACTAAAGATTAAAATTTGAACCTCCTTTTTAAAAAGGCATATGCTTCTACTAAATGGGCCAAGACAATTTAACAATTTCCTATTATAGTAATATCATAAATTATCATGATTATAAAGGCATGATTGGAACTCGTCAAAGTTATTATCATTCATTGACCTTAATTAGCAAAGTCCAAATAAAATTATTAGCACTGCCGCTCACTACTCCCTCTACCATGATTAACAATCATATTAGAACATTAACCTCGTATATTTTAATCTTTTTAGTTGTAGTGGGAGGATGGCGTCTATGTAGTCTTCCAAAACATGAGGATCCAATGAGATAATCTCTTGGAAAAAATGGGAAAATCACATAAAAATCTCAAAAGTTAATACAGAAAATAGTTGGACATTTGTTAAAGAGTTGACAACCATTTTCATCTCTAAGGTATGATCAGGTTTGCTGGTCCATCCTTTTTTTTTTTTTTTTTTTTTTTTTGAGAGAGAGAACTATACAATTAGTCCTTGTGGTTTATTATTAGTTTCACCTTTTAGTATTAAGGTTTAAAAGTTTCATGTTAAGGTGTTAAGTTTAGTTTTTGTAACATAATAGGTTATTAGCACTAACGGGGGTTAATATTTAACTGAGTTTACCCTCAAGTGACTAAACGTAAACCACAAGGACCAAAGGTGAAACTTAAGTGGGCCCACCACCATTAATGCTAGTACCCTATTTTGTTACAAAAACTAAACTTAACACCTTAACATGAAACTTTTAAACTTTAATACTCAAATGTGAAACTAAGGATAAACCACAAAGACTAATTGTGTAGTTCTCTCAATATTTAAAAACTTTAATGGCACCCACCACCCACCTCCTTCTTCACCTTTCACTACCACAATTAACCACCATCTCCTCCACCTTTCACCACAACCAACATGTCACCTGCTCCTCACCATCCACCAACCCATCACCAACGTCCACCCACTAACCCGTCGAAACCCAAACTTGCAACCGTCGCAACCCAACAGCATGGACGACTTGGTGGCGGTAGTGCTATTTTCGTGGCTGAAGCGGTTAAAAAGGAGAGAAGGCAAATGGAATTCATCACTTTTATTTCGAGTTGGATGGAAGGTCGTCATAGAGCTTGCAGATTATCGATGAGGTTTTAGGTTGCCGAAGGTGGAGGGTGATGGTTATGAAGGACATAGTGATGGTGTGGTTGCAGGTGATGGAGTGGTGTAGTTGTGGCAACGTTGTGGTTACGGTGATGGTGTGCTTGCAAGTGGGTTGCGGCGGTTGCAGGTTTGGGTTTTGACGTGTTGGTGGGTGGACATTGGTGCTGGGTTGGTGTATGGTGATGAGCAGGTAACAGGTTGGTTGTGGTGAAATGTGGAGGAGATGGTGGTTGATTGTGGTAGTGAAAGGTGAAAATGGAAGTGGGTGAATGTGAAGAAGCAGGTGGGTGGTGGGTCTTACTAAAGTTTTTAAATATTGGGAGAACTACACAATTAGTCCTTGTGGTTTACCATTAGTTTCACCTTTGAGTATTAAAATTTAAAGGTTTCATGTTAATGTGTTAAGTTTAGTTTTTGTAACATAATAGGATAGTAGCACTAATGGTGGTGGGCCCCACTTAAGTTTCACCTTTAGTCCTTATGGTTTACCATTAGTTACTTGAGGGAAAACTCAGTTAAATATTAACCCCCGTTAGTGCTAATACCCCATTATGTTACAAAAACTAAACTTAACACCTTAACATGAAACTTTTAAACCTTAATACTCAAATGTGAAACTAATGGTAAACCACAACGATTAATTGTGTAGTTCTATCTTTTTTTTTTTTATATAGAAATGTACACCTGACGTTTGGATTTTGGTGTTATTTCCGTTCAATTCATTAACTCCATTTGTTTACTCTATTGACTCAAAGACATTATTTTCATTCCACCTATTAATTTTTGTTTTCTATTTTTTTATTCCTTTACTTTTTTATATAATAAAAATAAGAGTTAAATGTCAATTTCGTCCTGAGGTCTGGTCCAGTTTGTCACTTTAGTATAAAAAAGTTTTTTTTTTTTTTTTTTTTTTTTTTTTTTTTTTTTTTTTTTTTTGCAATCAACACCCGAGGTTTGGTCTTTTTTGGCTATTTTCATCCTTTTCACTAACTCAGTTAAAAACTAACGTTAAGTCAGGGGTAGTTTTGTCTTTTTTCCTGCAATTTAAAATTTTAATAAAAAAATCTTTAATTTTTCCTAAATAATCAACCTCGCCCCACCTCACCCCCACCCTTTATATCTCTCTCTCTCTCACTCTCTCTCTCTTTCTCTCTCTCACTCTCTCTCTGCAACATCCTCACTAAGATTAATAATAATAATAATAATAATAATAATAATAATAATAATAATAATAATAATAATTTCGATTTTCCAACAAACATCTACAATTTCTGTAATTATGTCCATGAATTGATGACCCAAACTTCCTATAACCTCTTCTCACCAACGATTCATACAACTACACAACAAACGTTACTAAAACATTAACGAAAGAAATAAAGAAATTGGGTGAATGATTGATTGAGGAACAGAGTACATACGACGTTGTTGGAGAGGGAGTGGCGCGCAACCCATTAGAATAGTTTAATGGCGTTGGAACGAACCATTTGTTGTCAGTATAATAATAATAAATTGTGGAATTATGTGAAGAATGGGTTTTTGTAAACCCTAAAAAACCCTAATTGTAAAGGATCAAGCTTTAGAAGCTTCTAGGGTAGGGATGATGGTATCACTGGTAGGCTTTTAGTTTCTGTAACATTTCGCATTAATACTTGTACGTTATCATAAAAACGTCAAGTTTCATTATCATTATTCGCCATTAAATATTATTGTGACGTATTTGGACCCCTAATATTATAATATAAATATATAGTATACATATATGTTAGATATATTATAAAAAAAAATTATATGCTGGGGCCAGGATTCGAACCCGAGCCCTCAGCCGGGTCACCCAACACACAACACACTACCATTTGGTCTACACGATTTTTGTGTTATAACTCCAACCTATTTTAAATATATCGTAAACCTGCATTATGACAGTTGACTTAGAATAGTCAACTGAAACATCAATCAACCATAATTAACCACCTTGAACGCGTTTATGATCCTGTTATGGTATGATTTCATGATTACCGGTCTTGTCCGCGTCACACACACATGTAATTACCGTTAAATCGCAACAATTTTACATAATTACACGTCCATATCATCAATGCACGGTCAACCTTCCAATTCGATGATCCAGACCCTAGCACTATAAATTGGACATCACACAACCTCCTCAACTCGCCGAATTACCTCTCTCAAACCTCAATTTCTGTTATTTATCCATCAATCGAAGCATACGTATTCGTGTTGACTATTTCTGTTGCCTGAGCATAATCACGCGAATCGTGTTTGTAAGTATCATCTTCTTTGTGGGTTTTGATCTTCGGCATACACACAACAATAACCCTAAGGTTAATTGGGTTATTGTTGTGTGAATTGAACGATTGGGAATCTTAGGGCTCGATCATTCATTTGGGGAAGAACACGTTCAGTACTATGTTTTATATTTTGATTAAACTAGAATCAAACACAACCACTGATCTAGATCAAGTGGTTGTGTCTGATGTTGTTAAGTAACACCACGCGGGTTCAAGTCCTTTCAAAACGGTTTTATTCTTTTTATTTTAAGTGAAAATAAAGTTGATTTTCCTTATTGTATATAATTATAATAATCAGAAACTAATCGTTCTCAGGGTCCAGACCAGTTGGTCTGGGCTTGTGATTTAAAACACACGAACTGGCCTAGGGCCCGGGTTCGAACCACGGCATCAACAACATTTTTTTTAATTAAACATATATATATATATATATATATATATATATTCCTTTATATTTTTAAAAATTCATTTTAAAATACTAAAACTCCTTTAAAAATTCTACAAAAATTATTTTGTGTTAATCTAGTGAAAAAGTTTAACATACAATTTTTAGTTTTCAAAAATTTATTTATTTAATTTATATAATAAATAATTCAAGTTTATTCTATTTTATTTATAAAATTCTATAAAAATATCAAAACAATTTTATAAATTTCAACAAAAATTATTCTGAGTTTTTATGACAATAAACTTTTCTGAAATGATTTTTATTTCTGAAAAATCATTTATTTAATATTTTTAATCAATTTTTGTTAGTTTTAATCATAAATAAATCATAATAAATTCATTTTTCAATATTTTTGCACCAAAATTTTATATAAATTATTTCTGATTATTTAGAACAGAAATACAATTTTTAAAGTAATAATTATGTAAATTTAATATTTTTAAATATTAAAGTTATATTTTGACAATTTGTAATAAATAGATTTAATATTCTATTTTTAAGAAAATAATTTATAAAAAAAATTATTTTCATACTTAAAACTTTATATTGTGACCACCTTTAATTTAAAATTTACAAAAAGATTTTTGTTTATTTAATTATCAAATTTCTCTTATTTATTAAAACATCTTATTATTAATCCAACAAATGTTTATCCCCAAATCGAAACCGTAGAATATACTTGTAGACTAGATAGACTTAGACTTATTTGTTACCTTATACATAGGGTAATACTTGGCAACCTTTGGGGCTACACTTATACTTTTTCTCGAGACTTAATACTATACTAAGGTGAGTTTACGTAACCATGTTTATGCAATTCTTCATACTTGCAACATTATACTTAAGCAATTCTACATGCATGTCTAGTTGTAAACTTTAATGCCTCATGATTTAGACATCAACAACAGTTTCAACATTACATAATCATTAGCTATGGCCAAGCCGGCGATACTGAATAATAGATCTATTGGATTGACAATCCCATCCGAATACGTGTACCTCCTACATAGGTAGCGTGGGTGATTGTTATCGTTCCAACATATTATTAAGGTGAACCGTGGATGACGGGATGGACATAAACTAGTCGGAGGTTTGATTATGTCGATTCAACATATCATGTTTATTCATGTAGACTTAAACTTACCATAGACATATGAATTGCTAAACTTTTATACTTAAACTATTTGCTTGACATGGTTTATGTATTCTCACCAACTTCTAGTTGACCCCCCCCCCCCCTTTTTACAACTCAACAGGAAATAATGATGCATGAAGACTAGAGTATTTACATGAGAAGGCAAACTAAAGTCTATGCTTGTTTGGTTTTGTGATGTATTAGATTTCCACTTAAAACTCATTATGTATTTTCATTTTTGGATATTGCACTTTAAATTAATTCCAATTAAAATTTGATTATCATGTGCTACTGTATACTCCTTCTTACGTGACACCTCGATGTTTCCGCCATCGGTTGGGGTGTTACAGTTTGGTATCAGAGCCTTGGTTATAGGGAATTAGGTTTTTAGAAAATAATCTAGACTATAACCTTAGGGACTTAAACAGTACTTGCTTCTCTTACTTGTAATCCTAATTGCTTCCCTAATCTTATCCCTATCCTATACCTTATACAACCCTAAGCCTACAAGTGACTATTCTTATTCGTCTGCTGCAATCCTGATCCACCATTAGATTAATAGGACAAAATCCTCAGGTTTAACCTGAACCCCCTTGAGATCCCGTCGAAGTTCTAGATTTTAATAACGAACACGTGCAATCTGGAAGGGTGAACGCCTGTATTCTGAGTCTTTTGTCTAGGCTGGCATTGCGCATATATCCCAATCAGACGAGGGACCCGGATGCCTACCTGGGAATTCTCGGGATGAGTGTTCACTTACAGGCTAAAGCATGTCTTCATTATGTTATTAGAATCTAGAATCTTTGATAAGTCAACGTTTTCGTTTATTCGTTTTAACTAATGAATAAATGTTTACATTCCTTATAACCTCATTCAATTCATTGTGTCTCTCACAGATCATGCCTCCACGTCGTAGCACTCGCCTTAACAGTGGTGACAATCAAGATGAAGTGAATAGCAACAACCACAACACCGACCACAACAACAACAATAACAACAACAACAATGGCGTTGATGCCCAACTGGCTGCGATCATTTCTCAACAAATGGCACAACAGATCGCGACTCTGGTTCCTAACTTACTGGCTCAAGACATCCAGATGAACGGAAACGGCAACGGGAACGGTCAATGAAACGGGAACGGTAATGGAAACCACAACGGAAACGGGAATGGTCTTCCAGCTTGCACTCTTAAGCACTTTAATTCCTGTAATCCCCCTAAGTTCAGTGGAGAAGAAGGAGCTACGGGACATCTACAATGGTTCGAGGGCATAGAGAATACCTTCATTAACAGTGAGTGTCCCGATAACCTAAAGGTCCGTTATGCCATGAGTGTTCTTCACAAACGAGCTCTCACTTGGTGGAATGAGGAAAAGCGCACCCGCGGAGCTGAAGCTGCACTGGCCTTAACTTGGGATCAAGCTAAAGACATTATGAAGGCAGAGTTCTGCCCTCGTAATGAAATCAAGAAGCTGGAAGATGAGTTTCATGATCTTGCTCAAGATAGTGGAGAAAACCTTGCCTACAACACTCGTTTCCACGAACTTAGTCTACTGCTACCACACAAGGTCACTGCTTTGCCTATTGCGATCGAAAAATACATTGGTGGCCTACCCATGCAGATTCAAGACACGGTGTGGGGAAGGAACCCTGCTACTCTGGAGGAAGCAAAGCGTTTGGCGGCCACCCTAACAGATAACCATGTGAAGGCAGGAACCCTGACTCGGAAAGGGGAAAAGAAAACTGTTGCGAAGGATACTCCCCAACCTGCCGTTGAAATCAAAACTGAGGCCTCAACCAATGAAAGGCGCAAGGTCAGGAATTTTGCAATAGACGCCACTGTCCCACCCAACAAGAAACAATATAACGGGAACCAACCTAAGTGTGACACCTGTCAGTATCACCACCCAACCCAAGTGCCCTTCCGTCAGTGTACCAATTGTCAAAGGTATGGGCATCTTGCGGATGCTTGTCGAATTCCTGCTACAAACACCCCTGCTGCTCCAAATAACCCTCCAGCTACTTAACAGCAAGCCCTACCATTTGAATGATGTCTGCTTTTTAATTCTATGTATTGACGTTTTTTATTCAAGTAATAAATTCTAGTATTATCATAACACCTGGATACATGCTTGTTTGAATGTGAACTAATTGCTATATACTTGCTTATTTGTACAACAGTTAGTTGGCTACCAAACAACCTACTCAATGATTGGTAGAGGTCATCATGTCTTTCCAACAGTCGGGAGAGGCCCTACAACCTGCTCAACGACTGGTGAAGGCTATCGAACCTGCTCAACAATTGGTAGAGTCATAGAAGGACACAAAACCCTAATGTAAGGTAAATTGGTGATTGCGGTCCGGAACGTAATCATGAATTTACAGGTACGTTAAGGTAGTGTGAAATTTTATCAAGGTTTTCGGTAGTTGACCAATTGTAAACCTGGTACTTCATTTAGTCCTTCTATAGTCCATCAACTCATTTCTTTTAGGACTCCTAAAACTTAAAGCTTTGCTAGATTCTTACTCTCTTTGCGATGTCAGATGAACCTAATTCAACTCTTAAAGCTCACACCTACTCGACCCAAAACCACTATCCTATTACCAATAAAAGACCTTCCAAATCACAGTTGCCCCAAATTTTAACCAATCACCCTCAACCTTGTGTTTTTCTTTTAACTTCGGGACGAAGTTCCTAAAAGTAGGGGAGACTGTAACATTTCGCATTAATACTTGTACGTTATCATAAAAACGACAAGTTTCATTATCATTATTCGCCATTAAATATTATTGTGACGTATTTGGACCCCTAATATTATAATATAAATATATAGTATACATATATGTTAGATATATTATCAAAAAACATTATATGCTGGGGCCGGGATTCGAACCCGAGCCCTCAGCCGGGTCACCCAACACACAACACACTACCATCTGGTCTACACGATTTTTGTGTTATAACTCCTACCTATTTTAAATATATAGTAAACCTGCATTATGACAGTTGACTTAGAATAGTCAACTGAAACATCAATCAACCATAATTAACCACCTTGAACGCGTTTATGATCCTGTTATGGTATGATTTCATGATTACTGGTCTTGTCCGCGTCACACACACATGTAATTACCTTTAAATCGCAACAATTTTACATAATTACACGTCCATATCATCAATGCACGGTCAACCTTCCAATTTGATGATCCAAACCCTATCACTATAAATTGGACATCACACAACCTCCTCAACTCGCCGAATTACCTCTCTCAAACCTCAATTTCTGTTATTTATCCATCAATCGAAGCATACGTATTCGTGTTGACTATTTCTGTTGACTGAGCATAATCACGCGAATCTTGTTTGTAAGTATCATCTTCTTTGTGGGTTTTGATCTTCGGCATACACACAACAATAACCCTAAGGTTAATTGGGTTATTGTTGTGTGAATTGAACGATTGGGAATCTTAGGGCTCGATCATTCATTTAGGGAAGAACACGTTCAGTACTATGTCTTATATTTTAATTAAACTAGAATCAAACACAACCACTGATCTAGCTCAAGTGGTTGTGTCTGATGTTGTTAAGTAACACCACGTGGGTTCGAGTCCCTTTCAAACCGGTTTTATTCTTTTCATTTTAATTGAAAATAAAGTTGATTTTCCTTATTGTATATAATTATAATATTCAAAAACTAATCGTTCTCAGGGTCCAGACCAGTTGGTCTGGGCTTGTGATTTAAAACACACAAACCGGCCTAGGGCCCGGGTTCGAACCACGGCATCAACAACATTTTTTTTAATTAAACATATATATATATATATATATATATATATTCCTTTATATTTTTAAAAATTCATTTTAAAATACTTAAACTCCTTTAAAAATTCTAAAAAAATTATTTTGTGTTAATCTAGTGAAAAAGTTTAACATACAATTTTTAGTTTTCAAAAATTTATTTATTTAATATATATAATAAATAATTCAAGTTTATTCTATTTTATTTATAAAATTCTATAAAAATATCAAAAAAAATTTATAAATTTCCACAAAAATTATTCTGAGTTTTTATGACAATAAACTTTTTGAAATGATTTTTATTTCTGAAAAATCATTTATTTAATATTTTAACCAATTTTTGTTAGTTTTAATCATAAATAAATCATAATAAATTCATTTTTCAATATTTTTGCACCAAAAATTTTATATAAATTATTTCTGATTATTTGGAACAGAAATACAATTTTTAAATTAATAATTCTGTAAATTTAATATTTTTAAATATTAAAGTTATATTTTGACAATTTGCAATAAATAGATTTAATATTCTATTTTTAAGAAAATAATTTATAAAAAAAAATTATTTTCATACTTAAAACTTTATATTGTGACCACCTTTAATTTAAAATTTACAAAAAGACTTTTGTTTATTTAATTATCAAATTTCTCTTATTTATTAAAACATTTTATTATTAATCCAACAAATGTTTATCCCCAAATCGAAACCCTAGAATATACTTGTAGACTAGATAGACTTAGACTTATTTGTTACCTTATACATAGGGTAATACTTGGCATTCTTTGGGGCTACATTTATACTTTTTCTCGAGACTTAATACTATACTAAGGTGAGTTTACGTAACTATGTTTATGCAATTCTTCATACTTGCAACATTATACTTAAGCAATTCTACATGCATGTCTAGTTGTAAACTTTAATGCCTCATGATTTAGACATCAACAACAGTTTCAACGAGTTTCAATATTACATAATCATTAGCTATGGCCAAGCCGGCGATACTCAATAATAGATCTATTGGATTGACAATCCCACCCGGATACGTGTACCTCCTACATAGGTAGCGTTGGTGATTGTTATAGTTCCAACATATTATTAAGGTGAACCGTGGATGACGGGATGGACCTAGACTAGTCGGAGGTTTGATTATGTCGATTCAACATATCATGTTTATTCATGTAGACTTAAACTTACGATAGACATATGAATTGCTAAACTTTTATACTTAAACTATTTGCTTGACATGGTTTATGTATTCTCACCAACTTCTAGTTGACCCCCCCCCCCCATTTTTACAACTCAACAGGAAATAATGATGCATGAAGACTAGAGTATTTACATGAGAAGGCAAACTGAAGTCTATGCTTGTTTGGTTTTGTGATGTATTAGATTTCCACTTAAAACTCATTATGTATTTTCATTTTTGGATATTGCACTTTAAATTAATTTCAATTAAAATTTGATTACCATGTGCTACTGTATACTCCTTCTTACGTGACACCTCGATGTTTCCGCCATCGGTTGGGGTGTTACAGTTTCCACCAACACAGATCTGTTCATCTCCTCTCTCACAAGCAAGTGGTCTTGGGTTGGTAATGGTGGTGGTGTTATGGTGAGGGTGGTGGCGGCGACAATGGAGTCAGAAGAAGTAGAGATAGATGGATGGATGGATGGATGGATAGATATATAGAGAGAGAGATAGATAGATAGATAGATAGATAGAGAGAGAGAGAGATAGAGAGAGATAGATAGAGAGATAGATAGAGAGAGAGAGAGAGATAGAGAGATAGAGAGATAGAGAGATAGAGAGATAGATAGATAGATAGACAGATAGATAGATAGAGAGAGAGAGAGAGATAGAGAGATAGATAGATAGATAGAGAGAGAGGATGGGGGGTGGTGGAGTCAGGGTGGTGGTGGTTACGGTGGTGGACGTGGTGGTTATGGTGGTGGAGGTGGTGCACAGAATGGTGAATGGTGGTGGTGTTATGGTCCCACAAATTTCACTACTTGATAGTTTATATGTGTTCAAAAAGGTACAAGCTTTACAAGACCATTTTTCTTGATTTGATGATGAAGATGGTGAGTTGGCTTTGGATGATAAGCAAATCTAGCAAGTCGGTGTTTGGGAATAATAATCTGTGTTGATGAAGGTGTATCTAGAACAAGTCCATGAAAAAGAGGAAGACATTGATTTGGGTGAAATTGTGAATGGGATTACTAGGGATTATGGAGGTTTTGGATGAAATCAGTATAGGAAGAAGAGGGAAGAAGATGACTGATGGTTTTTTTTATTAAAATAATCATAGGATGAAATGTCTAAATTGTCCCTCATTAAGAAGGCAAAATGACAAACCTACCCCTGACTTTAACGTCAGTTTTTAACTGACACTACTAGAAAATAGGCCTAATGCAACCTTTTTAAAATAAGTTGCATTTGACTCTAATGCAACTCATTAAAGATAAAGGTTGCATTAGATATCTAATAAAAAGGTTGTATTAGGTCTAATGCAACTTCACCTAATGCAACCCTTGAAAAAGGTTGCATTAGGTCTAATGCAACCTTTTCAAGGCCTAATGCAACACTTTATTAGAGTTGCATTAGCTTCATTTTCTTGTAGTGTGAGTTAGTGAAAAGGATGAAAATAGCAAAAAAAAAAAAAAAAAAAAAAATCTAAACCTCTGGTGTTGAATTGCAAAAAAAAAAATAATAATAAAAAAAAAACTTTTTTTGTACTGAAGTGGCAAACTGGACCAAACCTGAGGGAAGAAATTGCCATTTAACTCTAAAAATAATAAATTTATTTATTGTATATAACACACCCCACATTTTCTCTCTCTCTCTCTCACACACACACACACATATGTATACTCTTTTCATCATCACCGTACTCCGGTTAACCAACATCATCATCTAAAACACATCGGCTGAGATCTAAGCAAGAGAGTGGTTGTTGGGTTGTGGAGATGCGACTGCAACAGTGGTTGTTTTATGGTGGAGGTGGTGCAACGACAGTGGTTCTTTTATGGCGGAGGTGGTGCGATGATGGTTGTTAGTGGTGGAGGTGGTTCGACGATGCTTGTTATGAGGTGCAGGTGTTGTGGTGGGGTTGTTTAGTGGCGGAGGTGGTGCGACGACGGATGTTGTTTTGGGTGAAGGTGGTGTGACAATGTGTTGTTATGGGTTGAGGTCAAAGAGGTGGTCGTTAATGGTGGTTCAAGTGCAACCGAAAAACAAGTATCAATATGTTTTAAAGAAAAGTTAAAAGTAGAAGAAACAAGCACCATAGATCTGCTCTTGAGTTCATTCCTGAAAACAAAGGAATGGGTTTTGAATTTGTTTTGGAAATGAAGATCATGGGCTACATAGAGGACACCACCTAAGAGCATTCACATTTGATCCACCAAATCCCCTCCATCAAAGTGGAAACTTGAGCTAAATGCTACATGTTTAAATCTAGTGCAGTCGCGATGGGTGTAAAGCACGTTAAACTCGCACTAGCAGACACAGGTGCGTGTGGCACGGGCCATGTACGTACTTTGCACTTCACAACGCTTGAGAGTCGCCTTTTAATATTTAACTGCTTATTCATTATTAAGTAAAAACGTTGGTAGGTCATCCTATGCGGATGACATGACATGGCGGGTGATGCGTATGATTGGATGGCGCATGACCAGGTAGCGTACTAGTCTGTGTGGTGGCTTCCGAAAGACACAAATGATCGTCAATGCATCAGTGGATCATGTATGGCATATGACATGGCGTGAAACACACCTGTGTGGTGTGATATATGGTGTTGGACCTGTGGGTTCGCTCACCTGCATGTAGAGGTGTTCAGAATTCGATTCGGATTCAAAAGAAATTCAATTTAGTTTGATTCGATTACCAAGATTTCGATTCGATTATTAAGATTCGAATTTGAGTCCAGTAAATTGAATACGAATGTGTGATTTTAAATGCGTTTCGATTCGAAATTCGAATTAGAATTGTACATGTATATTTTTTAAATATATATACACACATACACATTATTATATACACAAATATACACACTTAAATAAGGAACTTCTAAATTTTGGTGAAACTATAAGAACCCATAGTATCTACAACTTTTACCGAAACCATAATTTACATATTAACCTTATACATTACAAAACTCTAAAGAATATATTCTCTAGTATTTTTACTATTCCTGTATTTGATATATTGTTGTTTATTAATATTATAGATGACTATTTATATGTTAGAAATATTGAGATTGTAATAGTTTTAAAACTAAAAGTAAAACAATTATTATTTATGGTGAATTTGAACTAAATCGAATTTATTTGAAATCGAGGTTATTATTCGATTCGAATTCGAGATTCTTATTCGAATTGAATACAAATCAAATAAATTGAATTTTAATCTAAATGAATCGAATATGAATTTACGGGAAAATATAAAAAATTCGAAAAAATTTTATTCGATTAATCCGAAAATTCGTTATTCGATTCGTTGAACACTCTTACCCGCATGGTGTGGAACGGCACGCTAGTTACAACATTCGTAGATTCTCTACTTGCATTAGTAGAGTTGCTTTAAATCTGTGAGTTGAAACATACCCATCATAATTCAATGCAATTTATTTTTTACTTTTGAATTCTTTGCCCCATATTAACTAGTTGTTTCACTACACATACTAAACCTCCTTTAATTGCAAAACACACCAAGTAATACACCATCATATGCAAAGACTTTAAACAATCTTCTTCCGTTGCTTCTTGTTTTATGGTATCGTTCGGGTCCTCGAGTTAATCCCGACAGTATCACTATTCCGGTTGTGTTGTACCCTATGAAACAAAAAGTTCCTTGGGTGACTCAGAATTTGCTTTAAAGGACCTATGTTAAACACGATCCCCATCCCCATATACCATTTCGCTTTTACTCATTTATTATATTTTGATTTCTTTCAATTGTAATAGTATATGTAATTTACTGCCTTCATTTCCTTTAGTATTTTAATAGAAACTAAAGTGCTTGTTATATATTTTTATACATGAACTTCCTACAATAGTGTCTAATTTTTAAAATTCTTAATCAAGATGCGACAAATGTATTTTGGCGAAACAAATTTCAATCCAACACACAGAATGGATCATTTGGCATATCTGATTCAAAATGGCGAAGAAGAATCAATTATATTGGCACATCAAATCCATACTGCTACACCAGAGGCTCAACAAATTAGAAAAGTTGATTTTCTTTTTCAAAAATTAAAACTTGGTTTAGGAGTTAAAATTCACTTCCGTGCTAGAAATTTAAACGAGTATCAAATTCCGTAGTAGTTGGAGACACGTGTCATTATGTGATTGATGAAGATTATTGGAAATTAAGTATTAGTAAATTCAAAGGAGATTTTCGTTATTTTTTATTAAAAAAAAAAGCCTCCTCTTGAACTATGAAAGTAGTTATCCATGACTTATCCTGATTATGTGGCCTAGTGGTAAAAAGGGCCGGTTCTCTCTTTGGGTGAGCCGGGTTCGATTCTTACGGGAGGCATGTGATGGATACCCCCACCCTTGTGGTGGGGTAGGTGGTTGGGAAGTGATGGAGAGACCCTTGACCCTTGTGGTCATGGGTTCGACTCCTGATCCCTTCAGGTTTTACCGGTTCACTACCGTCGTGCCTTCGGGCGGGTTTGTGGGCCGGGTTTTCCCTAGAACAGGAGACGGGTGGGCCGAAGGGCTCTATCCGTAAGGACTAGAGGCCGTCTGGGGCCCCTTTCGGCCATTGGGGGCTGCGTACAGAGTACCCGGCAATACTTTAGTTGATCGTTAAAAAAAAAAAAGTTATCCATGACTTAATTCCGTGATCGGCTCATCATTATTCGGCTCGACTCGTTTTTCTAGTCGAGCTGAAAAGTCGAGCTCGAGCTCCGCTCGTAAATGTTCGAGCCGAGCTCGAGCTGGCTCGAGCCAGCTCGTTATTTTTTTTTATTTTTTATTTTTTTTTTCAAATATTTATAAAATAAAAAACAAAAAATAAATAAATAAAATTACACATATAAATGTATATTTTTTTTATTTTTCTATGTTAGGGTTTATTGGATTATGAAGAGGGGAGGTAGATAGGTAGTATATGGGTGGGAGTTTCAAAATTTGAATTTTAGAATTGGGTTTGGAGTCAAAATACATTACTTTCATCTATATATTAATTACACATACACAAGCCTGAGTCGAGCCATAAGTCGAGCCATCGAGCCGAGCCACGAGTCGAGCCATCGAGCCGAGCCACGAGCCGAGCTACGAGCTGAACACCCCTGGCTCGAGCTCGGCTCGATTACAAAACGAGCCAGCTCGGCTCGGCTCGAAAACAAAACGAGCCTTTTCGAGCGAGTTTCGAGCGAGCCTCGAGTCGCGGGCTTTTTGTACACCCCTACAACCATTCAAAGTATACCATCTATCATGGTATCAGGCCATACCTAAATCCCCTACATTGCTCATGCCGCCTCACTTCTGTCTTCGACCATCCCTCCCCCAATTGCTTCTTCTTCCTTACTTTTCCCTACCCATTCTTTCCTTTACATCATCCTATACCCAACGATGGCTTCAAATGTGACACCCGGCACATTTAGGTTAACATTTTATAAAACACATAAGTCTACCTTAGCGAAAAATGTTTTCAGACATACTTAACTAGGTCAATTGAGTCGTTATGATGGTTCTGGGAATCATCGGGGGTCGTTACGATGATCCACGGGATCATTGGGAGTCGGTCCATAACCATGTGAACACAGATTAGTGATTTGTAGAATCGCCGGGTTTAACGCACACACGTAAATCTCGAGTCCCGGGAATTGGTGAACGGATGGGAACGTGTTAGTTATCATACATTATCTGCTTACAATCATTATATGGCTTGCCGGTGTGTGAATACGTGTTTATATGTGTTAAAATAGTGATTACGGGTAATTGCATGACATTATAGGTGCTTACGCGTAATTGCATGACATTATAGGTGATTAGAGCCTAATCGCCAATAGGTATAGGCGATTAGAGCTCCAATCGCTAGTAGTACATGTGATTAGGAATTCTAATCGCCTATACTGCTGCGTAATCGCCTGACGCATACTAAACGACTAGAAACGCCTATAAATACCCCCCTTATGTTTTAAAACATCATTTGTGAAACCCTAATACACCCCAAAGCCACTCCACACCTTATCTAACCTCTTGAACACGTTTTTGCTCAAGAAATCACATTTCTAAGCTTTACATCTCATAATCTTACAATTCAAGGTGTGTTCTTCATCCCAAACCTTTGTAATGATATTTTTTTGATCCCTAAAGGTCCAGACCTGGTTTCTAAACATTTGTGTCTTTGAAAACTCATTAAAATCAGTTTCTAAACAAACCCAAACCTCTATGTTTGTTATATGTGATGTATTCATGCAAGATAGGATTTTTATCGTTTAAACATGGTTGTTCTTGTATTATTAATATGTTTCTGATCTAAATGAGTTCATATGATGTTAACCTAGGAGTTTGAAGGTCCATAGATGTGTATTATTGATATTAGGTGTTTTGACCCGTTTGAATGATTATGAAGGATTGATGATGATATGTTGTGTTTTGTTGATTGTTTAAGGTTAGGGTTTACTCTAGGATGATGCTAGAACAGTAGGATAATGTCAAAAAACGTCGTTATGTGATGAAATCTGGATATTTGCTATTTAGGGTAAGTTTTGCATGATTGATGGGATGTTTACATGCTAGTTATACTATTTTGGGAAAACGCATGCATTCGGGACAGCTAGGGTGATAATAAATTAGGGGTTTTTGCTTAAAATAGTTTGATTAATGTTTTGGGTTTGATATTGGGTATTTCCACATGTTTCGGATCTGATTTGGAGGGTTAAACGCGTGAAAAGACGGAAATGTGCAGCAGGGGCGATTAGCAATTCCTAATCGCCTATAACAGGGGCGATTGTGTAACACCCCAACCGATGGCGGAAACATCGGGATGTCACGTAGTGATGATTGTTCAGTAGCTCATGGTGAATAATAAGTTTCATTAATTGATTTAAATAATTACATATAATTGTTCTACAAGAATTCGTACATCAAATTGAATAAACTATGCACATATCTTCAAGCAATTCTTCAAGCAAGTAGGACCTGAAACATGTTAAGTTGAAAATGTTTGGGTCAACAAAAGTTGGTGAGAATACATAGGTTTTTGAAAATAATTGATAACAATAGTTTGTACAACATCCAAAGTTGTATGATGACAGAATATGATACCGACATGCAACAATGCGTCTTTGTAAAACCAAACCTTGTGTCGATTGACGACTAACTCGCAAGTTAGTTAAATGTTATTACTGTTATCGATCATCCATGAGTCTATGCAGGGGATGGGTTTGTCAGACCTATAGCGCTATAATCTAAACAGGCGGCTTGATCATTGTTAATGATTGTACTGTGTCTTTTTGTTACAGTCAAATGATAGAATGATGATGTAATTGAATCACAAGTAAATATGAGTAAATGATAGTATAAAATATTGAACATGTTTCACCCCAAAAATAGTAAAAATAGAGTAAAAGGGGCTATGTAAACTCACCTTAGCAAAACGTTATCTCTTGAAAAATAGTGTGTTGCCCAATGTATCAAGTATCACCCTTATCTGAATTGGGTGATTCTAGACGAGACAAAAACGAGGCACCCGTGTTCAATAGCGATTCAAAGAGGAAACGAAAACGGATTTTTGTATGGGGGTTCCCTTAATCGGCTCCTCTTGGTATTGTGGGTGAGTTTAATCGAGTTACAACCACGTATTTATACAGATTTGGATCGGCACATTTGGAAGGTCAATTCATCACCATTAAAAGCTTTTAAAACGCGTTAATTATTCAAATATTTATCTATGGAAGGTGGAGAAGGTAATGGCGCTAATATTACGGGTTTAATTTAGTTGAGGACGCGTCAAATAAATGAATTTGATGGCAGTTGACTTTTGTTTGGTCAACTGCCCATCGCACAACAGCAGTGGAGAAGAAAAGGAGCCATCAAAGTGGGCTTATAATGATTTTAGGTTGGGGTTAAACCAAAGAAGAGAGGTAGACCAGGTGGTAGACGCGCGTTTGTGCTCTGACCCGGCTCTCAGCCCGGGTTCGAGCCTCATCAGTGATGTTTTAATAATTTTTTTTTTAAAGGAAAGGGACAAGAGATGGGCCTGGGCTTTGGTTGTGGGCTGATTTCAGAAATTGTAAAGGGGTTTGGGCTTAAAGGGATCTTGGGTTTGAGTTATACAATAAATTTTGTATCTAGATTAATGTTATCACTTATTATTATTATTATTATTATTATTATTATTATTATTATTATTATTATTATTATTATTATTATTATTATTATAAATCTATATATATATATATGTATATGTATGAGTAATTATCATTGTATTAGAGTCCTAAATATCACCAAAAATAATTAGGCTTGTTTTAAATCCGTAACTTATAATTAATAAATGCGAAATGTTACAGTCTCCCCTACTTTTAGGAACTTCGTCCCGAAGTTAAGAGAAACACTAGGTCTACAATTGGTCAACTACCGACACTCTTGATAAAATTTCACACTACCTTAACGTACCTGTAAACTCATGATTACGTTCCGGACCGTAATTATTAATTTACCTTACATTAGGGTTTTGCGTCCTTTTATGACTTTACCGATTGTTGAGCAGGTCTGATAGTCCCCACCAGTCGTTGAGCAGGTGGTAGGGCCTCTCCCGACTGTTGGAAAGACATGATGACCTCTACCAATCGTTAAGTAGGTTGTTTGGTAGTCAACTAATTGTTGTACAAGTAAACACGTATGATTATAAATATAGCAATTAGTTCACATTCAAACAAGCATGCACACAAATGTTATGATAATACTTGGATTTATTATTTGAATCAAAAAGTGTTGATACATAGAATTAAAAGCAAACAACATTCAAATGGTGGGATCTGCTGTTAAGTAGCTGGAGGGTCTTGATCTCGGTTTAGTTTAGGGCATCGATTACGGTAGTGATTTGGGTCTCCACATTCATAGCATTGACCATAGTTGTATTGATTAAGATTAGCAGCTTGAGCAGGGTTGGTGGGTTGGTTGGCATTTGGATTTGGGGTCTCACGACACGTGTTGACCAGATGGCCATACCTTCCACAATTGGTGCATAAGCGACATGCTGAAGCAGTGGGATGATGTCGGTTGCAGGTATTACATAATGGGTGGTTTCCTGTATAAGGATTCTTCTTAGAAGCTTGTGGAGTGAGGTTTGCATCAGGATCCCTGGTCTTACGTTTCTGGTTCTCAGTGGTTACCGCGGCTACAATACTTGTTTTATTGCCTTTCCGAACTAAGGTTCCGTTCTTTACGTGATTATCAGTTAAGGTAGCGGCTAAACGTTTGGCTTCCTCCAAGGTGGCAGGATTCCTTCCCCACACCGTATCCTGGATTTGCATGGGCAGACCACCGATGTACTTCTCGATGGCTACCGGTAGGGGAGTGACTTTTTGAGGCAACAATAAGCTAAGCTCATGAAAGCGGGTGTTGTAGGCAAGGTTTTCCCCACTATCTTGAGCTAAGGTGTGGAACTCATCCTCAAGCTTCTTAACTTCATTGCGAGGACAAAACTCTTCCTTCATGATCTCTTTGATTTGGTCCCATGTCATAGCAAGAGCAACCTCGGCCCCACGAGTACGCTTTTCTTCATTCCACCAAGTGAGTGCTCGTTTATGGAGAACACTCATGGCGTAACGAACCTTGAAGTTGTTGGGGCACTCACTGTTGATGAAGGTATTCTCAATACCCTCAAACCATTGGAGGAGTCCAGTAGCTCCTTCTTCACCACTAAACTTTGGAGGGTTACAAGAGTTGAAATGCTTAAGGGTGCAGGCTTGGGGTCCATTTCCGTTGCCATTGCCATTCCCGTTCCCGTTGTTGTGACCATTCCGATTGCCGTTCAATTGGATGACCTGAGCGAGTAAATTGGGAACCAGAGTTGCGATTTGCTGCGCCATTTGTTGAGAAATGATCGCAGCCAGTTGAGCATCGACCCCACTGTTGTTGTGGTTAGGAACTTGGTCATGGTTATGGTTGTGGTTATCACCACCTTCTTCGTGGTTCAAACCATTGCTGTTGCGAGTGCTGCGACGAGGAGGCATGATCTGTAATAGACACAATGAAATGAATGAGATTATATAAGGAATGTAATCATTTATTCATTAATTAAAACGAATAAACGAAAACGTTGACTTATCAAAGATTCTAAATTCTAATAACATATGAAGACGTGCTTTAGCCTATAAGTGAACACTCATCCCGAGAATTCCCAGGTAGGCATCCGGGTCCCTCGTCTGATTGGGATATATGCGCAATGCCAGCCTAGACAGAAGACTCAGAATACAGGCGTTCACCCTTCCAGATTGCACATGTTCGTTATTAAAATCTAGTACTTCGACGAGATCTCAAGGTGGTTCAGGTTAAACCTGAGGATTTTGCCTTATTAGTCTAAGAGTGAATCCAGTGATGGAAAGCAACCTTCTTGTAGGGATGAAAGTAGGGATATGAAGTAGGAGGGAGATAGAGAATAGCAAACAAAAGAAGCAAGTACTCGTTAAATCCTATGGTTATAGACTAGATTATTTCTCTAATAACCTAATTCCCTATAACCATGGCTCTGATACCAATCTGTAACACCCCAACCGATGGCGGAAACATCGGGATGTCACGTAGTGATGATTGTTCAGTAGCTCATGGTGAATAATAAGTTTCATTAATTGATTTAAATAAATTACATATAATTGTTCTACAAGAATTCGTACATCAAATTGAATAAACTATGCACATATCTTCAAGCAATTCTTCAAGCAAGTAGGACCTGAAACATGTTAAGTTGAAAATGTTTGGGTCAACAAAAGTTGGTGAGAATACATAGGTTTTTGAAAATAATTGATAACAATAGTTTGTACAACATCCAAAGTTGTATGATGACAGAATATGATACCGAAATGCAACAATGCGTCTTTGTACAACCAAACCTTGTGTCGACTGATGACTAACTCGCAAGTTAGTTAAATGTTATTACTGTTATCGATCATCCATGAGTCTATGCAGGGGATGGGTTTGTCAGACCTATAGCGCTATAATCTAAACAGGCGGCTTGATCATTGTTAATGATTGTACTGTGTCTTTTTGTTACAGTCAAATGATAGAATGATGATGTAATTGAATCACAAGTAAATATGAGTAAATGATAGTATAAAATATTTAACATGTTTCACCCCAAAAATAGTAAAAATAGAGTAAAAGGGGCTATGTAAACTCACCTTAGCAAAACGTTATCTCTTGAAAAATAGTGTGTTGCCCAATGTATCAAGTATCACCCTTATCTGAATTGGGTGATTCTAGACGAGACAAAAACGAGGCACCCGTGTTCAATAGCGATTCAAAGAGGAAACGAAAACGGATTTTTGTATGGGGGTTCCCTTAATCGGCTCCTCTTGGTATTGTGGGTGAGTTTAATCGAGTTACAACCACGTATTTATACAGATTTGGATCGGCACATTTGGAAGGTCAATTCATCACCATTAAAATCTTTTAAAACGCGTTAATTATTCAAATATTTATCTATGGAAGGTGGAGAAGGTAATGGCGCTAATATTACGGGTTTAATTTAGTTGGGGACGCGTCAAATAAATGAATTTGATGGCAGTTGACTTTTGTTTGGTCAACTGCCCATCGCACAACAGCAGTGGAGAAGAAAAGGAGCCATCAAAGTGGGCTTATAATGATTTTAGGTTGGGGTTAAACCAAAGAAGAGAGGTAGACCAGGTGGTAGACGCGCGTTTGTGCTCTGACCCGGCTCTCAGCCCGGGTTCGAGCCTCATCAGTGATGTTTTAATAATTTTTTTTTTTTAAAGGAAAGGGACAAGAGATGGGCCTGGGCTTTGGTTGTGGGCTGATTTCAGAAATTGTAAAGGGGTTTGGGCTTAAAGGGATCTTGGGTTTGAGTTATACAATAAATTTTGTATCTAGATTAATGTTATCACTTATTATTATTATTATTATTATTATTATTATTATTATTATTATTATTATTATAAATCTATATATATATATGTATATGTATGAGTAATTATCATTGTATTAGAGTCCTAAATATCACCAAAAATAATTAGGCTTGTTTTAAATCCGTAACTTATAATTAATAAATGCGAAATGTTACAGATTGGCCCCAATCGCATGATACTAAGGGGGATTGGGAGCCTAATCGCATGTAAGTTCATGTGATTACAATCCTAATCACTAGTTTGACCATCCTAATCACTAGTTGACTTTTCCTAATTGCAAGTTTGATTCCTAATCGCGTGTACTGCTGCTATATGTATATTTTAACATCCCGAAACATGGTTTGACACTTACGAACATGTTAGGAAGCCCGCGGCATGTCTAATAACTTGGTAACACGTGTTCGGACTTGTTTATGCGTTAATTGGGCGTTATGCTAGATAGGGTGAATGTTTGCGCATGCTAAGTGTTTAATTGCATAAGTTGCATGATATCTTGTATGTGGCTAACACGTGGGATGTCGGGTCACCAATGGGATGTCGGGTATTGTCTGGTTTGGTCGGTTTACCGTTTAAACATGTTTTCAACATACACAGTCACGGTCTGGTCAATTTGGGGACTGATTAGCCTTCGGGTTAGTAGTCATCACACTTATGTAAACTCATTGATAGGTCGCCACTAGTAGGGACTATTACACACGTATCGGATTTCTAGTTTACTGAGGACGCACTCTAGGTGAGTTTCACGGCCCCACTCTTTTACGGGTTTTACATTTTTGGGGGAGAAAACATGCTGTGTTCTTTAAACGTGTGTCAATTGTGTTTGCAAGTTCATTACGTTTGGGAGTGTTCATTTGGGTTCAAGGTATTTATCTATGTTCAGTATTATATGGCCTATGTTGTGGTAGTTCGTTAGCCGCGATGCGGTAGTTCGTTAGCCCCTAAATGGTAGTTCGTTAGCTATGATATGGTAGTTCGTTGACTATGGGATGGCAGTCCGTTAGCTATGATAGAGTAGTTCGTTGACCATGGGATGGTAGTTCGTTAACCGCGGTGGGCGATAGTTCGTTTGGGAGGTTCGTTATGGAGTTCAAACGTTTAACGAGTCTTTTCATCGGTCGGTTGTATCATGATAGTCTTTCAAAAGTTCATGAAACGTTTTTACTTAAAAACCTGTGAACTCACTGGCATTATTTGCTGACGTTCTTTTGCATGTTTTTCTCAGGTCGCTAAGGTAGCAGCTATCGGTAGGCGCACGGAGTCTCACGGCGTCTAGGATTCACTTGCACGTCTTTTAGCACTTTCAGACTTTTTATGTTTTACTTTCGGTTGTAATAAAGTTTACGCTTCCGCGGCGATGGATTAATTATGAAAACTTAATGGTTTGCTTATGTCATTTTTACGTATCATATAGTGTCGTTTATTGTGACCTTTGACTCGGATCCTGGTGTGTCACGCGCCTCGCGGTAAAACCCCGCACGTGGAAATTTGAGGGTGTGACAGATTGGTATCAGAGCCACTCCTGTGCCGTTCGGGATGGTGGGTGCATACCTCATCAGGGACGATGAGTCTCTAACCTCATCAGGGATGATGAGACTCTAACGGGGGGTGAATGTGACACCCCAGGAAAATCCTACATCGGCCGTGGCCAGGAGAGATCCTTGGTTCATAAGTAATGTCTTGCCTTTTAAATCACCAACGCGTTTTGGGGCTTAATGTTAGTGGATGAGAGGAGAACTCCACAGTTAAGCGTGCTCAGGTGGGAGAAATTTCAAGATGGGTGACCTCCTGGGAAGTCTCCACTCGGCAACCAAAAACAAATCCGTGAGCTCTGGATGGGCAAAGCGGACAATATTGTTGGTGAGAGGGGTCGGATGTTACAGATTGGTATCAGAGCCAGGTTATAGTGAACAAGGACTGCATGTAGGGTCTAGTCTATAGCCGAGTATCACATACATTAGACGGTCACACATAGTTACGAGTCGTGTCATTTAGTGAACATACTAATCTTGTCGGGTTGTCGGTGTCCTCATCACACAGTATCGTATTATCTATCCGTGGACTATTTCTACACTTATTCTATCTTCTTCTTCGGGTTTGAAGATGAAGGGGCTTATCGCTTATACTTGGCAGTAGTGTACATTGGAGTGGCTTCGGCACATTTTAGAGATTTTTTCGGGATTTGGATATCTTCCCTCTATGCTCTAATGTACATACTTGCCTACACACACACACACACACACTATCCTTCACTAGTACTTGTCATAGTACATCCCTGAGTGATTGTTCACTTTGGGGACCTTCGTGTGATAACGGTTTCTTTAAGAATGTGGGTGTCGGGTGATTGGAAGTTCTAGCTAGGAGCACGCCTAGAGGACCATGTAGAGCGATTTGTTATTTTGGGTGCACACGAAATCATAAATCGAAATGCATGAAAATCTTGGTGGACTTCGAGTTCGGACAGATGATCATGCTAGAACCCCGTTCTAAATTTGTTTGGTCACTAGTAGCTTGATCTAGTAGTGATGCTGAGTATCTTGTTTCGTGTCTTAGCAGAACATGTCTGGTCGTGCTGGTGGACATACTGGGGGACGCCGTGGTGGCGGCGGGGGCCGCACGGGCGGTGGACGAGGTGGTGGGAACATCACCATGACTCAGGCGGAGTTGGAGCACTTGTTGCAGCAGCAGTTGAACGTTGCGTTGGCTGCTTTCCAGGCTGCTTAGCAGACCTTGGGAAATACTAATCAGGTGCAGTCTGGGTGCACCTACAAGAAGTTCATGGACTTTAAGCCCCATTACTTCAATGGGATTGAAGGGGCAGTGGGACTTTTGCTCCGGTGGTTAGAGAAGATCGAGTCGGTGTTCGCTGTGTGTAACTATCCCGACGCTGATCGCGTCAAGTATGCTTCTGCTACTCTGGAGGGGCACGCTTTGACTTGGTGGAACTCCACCACTGTGAATCTTGGTCTGGGTGAGCCCAATGCTATGCCGTGGTCTGAGTTTGTTCAGATGTTGAGGGCGGAGTATTGCCCAAGGGACGAGATTATGAAGCTGGAACACGAGGTTTGGAATCTGAAGATGGTTGGGTCAGAGATCGAGGAATTTACTGCTAGGCACAACGAGTTGGCTGTGATGTGCCCCGGTTTGGCTACACCGGAGTACCGGAGGATTGAGCACTACATTACTGGGTTAGTGCCGGAGATTGCTGGGCTTGTTGCCGCTACTGATCACACTACTATGTTGGCCACTGTTCGGGCAGCTCACAAGCTGACTAACATGAAGGTGGCTGAGGGTGTCTTAGCTCCCAAGGGTGCTGCCGTGAAAGCCCCTGTGGATAACAAGCGGAAGTGGGATGGTACTAGGAAGAGTGCGAGTTTGGGTCAACCGCAGCAGCAGGTGAGGAAGACTGAGGCTTTGGGATCGTCTTCGGGTCAGAGGCAAGACGGGTACACGGGGAAACTGCCGGAGTGCAATCAATGTGGGTTCCATCATTATGGAAGTTGTGTGAAGTTTCGTTGCAACCGTTGTAAGCGTGTGGGCAATGTTGCTAGAAACTGTAGAGTCAATCTCCAGACAGTTCAAGGTCAAGCGATTGTCCCTGCTCCTGTTCCACAGGGAAACCAAGGGTGTTATAATTGTTGGGAGTTGGGTAATCTCAAGCGTAACTGCCCGAAATTGAATCAGGTCGAGGCAAGAGCTGCAGGCGATGGTGGAAACAATGAGGGTGGCGGTCGAGCTACTCGTGCTCATGCTTACGTCATTGGTGCTAGGGAGAACGTGGAGGATCCTGATACTGTTACTAGTGAGTTCTCTTTTCTTGCTATTTGTCGTGCTCTGGTTGCTTTCGTACATGTTGTTTGGCCTTTCGCATTCATCGAGTGTTTTCTGTATTGAGTTTGGTTATCGTTTTGTATTCATGGGTTTGATGTGGGTCCTTTGGAGATGCTACTTGGACGGTACTGGTGTGCCATTTATACCAATCACAGTAGTCTGTAGTAGGCCTTCGATCAGGAGGATTCATTGTTTTGTATTCACCTTGGGGAGGGCGGTTCCCTGGCCTGGAGTATCTGTTGTTATCATCTTTCGTTCGTGGTTATCATTTCGTTTGCGTTCTGGGAAACGTTACTTGGGTTAGGACGACACTCATCACTGTCGAAGAGTGAATCTCGAGGCGAGATTCCTTTCAACAAGGAGATGATGTGACGACCGGGAAAATTTTTCTTTTTATCGCTTTGTTCTCTTTTACTTCGGGAAATTTTCGGGACTGATGTGTGTAAATGTATATATAAAAATAACACAAGCTTTAATTAAAACAACTCACCTAAAAACTAGACACGCACGGCAAGTGTACCGGTCACAAAGCAGTAAACAGATAAGACCGAGTATCGAACCTAAAGACGCGAATGCAACTCTAGATCACAACCTATACCGAATACTAGCCTAAATAAATATATACTTAAATGGGGGGTATTTTAAACTACTAATTACAAACTTAGAAGAAACTAAATTAAAATAACCTCAACTTCGTATACGAACCTAGGAGCTTGGAGAAATCGGATAGGAAGAAGGCTAGTTACTTAGGTAAAATCCCTAGACACTAGCAATAAATCCTGAATCTGGTAATTAACTTGAGACCATATTCTAATCTAATAAACCTCCTGTCAAAGATAGCTCACTAGACGTAAGGCTGGACAAGTGTAGAAATGCTAAGATGGATCTGGATCGCCCTAGCGTACCAAAATCCCACAGAAATCAGATTAAAACCTCTCCTGGATTAAAACCCTCAAACTATGAAGCAGACTTAAACTCTACTGAAGAAAACCTAGGAAAACTCTAAACACGGACAAGTAGCGACTCCCGCCCTAGCGCTTGCCAACTACCGAACAATGCCTAGTTAGTTACCTAGCAATCTCGAGTTAGATTTCTCACCCTCAAGAATGGACTGCACATCTTAGTTAATCTATTATATTAGTTTGTTATACTTGTGTCGTACTCCAACTCCAAATACTAGCACGCTAACCTAAGTTGACGAACTAGATTGATTTCAAGACCTAGAGGGTATCTCTACATGCCTAGCTCCACAAAACCAATAAACAAACTTCAAATAAAATTAACACCAACACACATATATCAAATCCAACAATAAAATTAAAATCATGTAATTCTACACATCAAAGTTAAGAACCAAAAATCATTAAATAATGCATAAGACGTGTCTAGTTCATAAACCTAAGCAACCATGAAAGTTTAGTTCTTAATTATAATTAGAAACATAAATTCAAAGTCTATGAAAAACAATTTCATCATGTCTCTAAATAATTAAAACGATAAAACAAACCCCGGGTCTTCAAATAATTAATCTTTCGTGAACCTGGTACCTTCTCTCCTTCAAAGCTCCTTAGGATCAATTTGGCAGCCTCTCTCTTTTTGGTCGATCAACTCTGTTGCGGCTCAATTGACTTCAAGAATAATGTGGTTCTGTTTTGTTGAAGTTGATTCCCTCTAATCAATGTTAGTCCGTCCCCAAAATATGCATACATATCCCACATATATTATGACCGACCTTCTTAATTGTTAATTTAGGTTTATCATTTGTTTGGCTGGGGCTTCGGCCCAAGTCTCAACATTTTTTTTATTATATTATTATTATTATTATTATTATTATTATTATTATTATTATAATATTAGTAGTATTATACTCCGTGCTCTTGACTCGGGTGTTCTTGACTTGACCAAAGTTACTTGTTTACGCTCCAACGTCCATGAACACATGTCTCAAGTGTTCGTGTCTCAATTAAAATTCTTCATTTTTAAGCCCATTCTCCACGAACACCTATAAATATAAAATAAATAAATAAGTACTAAAAATTAATAAAAACTATACAATGATACAAATAGACAAACAAACGAGTACACGCCTAAAACTACTAAAAACTATATACAAAAGACTCAATTATAACTCAAAATACATAGGAAAATAGATGTGTTTTACGACACATCAAACATCCCCACACTTGACTCTTTTTCGTCCCTGAAAAAGAATTATGCAATGGAATCACAATCAAATAATCTGGCCTCAAAATATAGGTTACTTTTATTTTTTAAAAATCTAATCACGTGCCAACTGCGATTGCAGGTATACTTGTCCTCTTAAACCCAACCGCCGGTTTCTAAGCCCCTTATCATGTTAGTTTATCTTTAGATTCATTTAGTCTACCTAGGGTCTCACACTAAAGAAGCCACAGTTTCACCTAATCCCGCCTCAAGCTTATGAAACAAAAGGAACAACCAATTGACTATTCCTAACCGTTTTATGTAGAAAACCGAGAGAATTTAAAATCATTTGTTGTTTTTTTTTTCTCTCTTTTTTTTTTCATCTCAGCATACTTAACTCAGAGGGTGTGACCAATCCAAGTCGCTATCCCAGTGGCCAGGCACCTTAAGCTTCAGCATTTTTGCTTTGATTTCTATTTAATTCATGATCTTTTTTAGATATTTATTTTCAGACAATCCTAGAGGGAGTCGAGTCCGGAGTCACTATCCCTAGAAACGACACCATTGGCCTTGCCCTTATTTTATATCCAACCCTTTTTTTTCAACTTTTGATTAGAAATTCTAACGGTTTTAAACTTATAACGGCATTCCTTATACTATTATTGGCGGTTTCAGCTTCCCCATTTTTTCCTAGATGAGAACCCACAAAGTATCCTAATATATTTAGGTGTATTAGCTCAAAGGAAACTTTTCTACCGGCTGGGTCTACCCACACATCCCAACTCAACACGCTTTCGATTATTTATTCTTCTAATACATATAATATTTGAAAACCAGACACTTGATTTTATCTATCATTTCCCATATTTCATAACGCAAACTTCAAAATCAGGGACTTTTTTTTGGACTCAAAACGACTCTATATACAGATTAAACGACAGTTTCCCATCCCCACACTTAAACTCTACATTGCCCTCAATGTAGGAATAGAAAACGACTCAAAACAAAAAATAAATTCCGAATACAAAATAAAAAGATGAGGGCAAATTGGAAAGGACTTAGCTGGTTAAATTTTTTTTCTTCGTAAGATCCAAAACACTAGTCCAGTCCAGCTCGATCGTATAGCATTTCATTCGCGATCGGCTCTGACACATGGTAAACTCTCGGGTTGCTTCAATATAACGTACAACTCTAGAATCGCCTGAATGGAGATTGAGTACGAGCGGTACAAACCAAACCTGCACAAAATGAAACAAACAAAACCCGAGCATAATACTGAACCACACAAAAATAAAATACTCAAGCTACTAACTTAGATTCATAATATAACAACAAACAAGAAGACGTTCCTGCTTGGCAAAATGGTGGTGAATGGTGGTAGAACCAAATGGGTAGAGAAAAAAAAATTATGATTCTCGCTTAACGTGAAGGACACTGGTGATCACAACACGCGTTGCAAGCGAAAAAAAATATAACTTTCCGGGGTAATAGCTGGTCGCATGAGGCGAACAGGTCAGCCCAGGCTCCCCACATTACGTGAAAAGTCTTTTTTCAGAGAAAGTTAATTAATTTTTTTTTAAAGAAAAATTCTCTTTTATTACCCAAACCTCTACCAAAACTCCCAGTCATAAAAATATATATAAGGATAATACATGGGATCCGCTCATTGTGAAATTTCCTCTACCCAAGCAAACACGCAAACCTACTAACTGACTCAAAGACACAAAAACAAAGATAGAATAGAAAGATAAAAACCTATGAACCACTACCGAAGGACGGACCACAAATAAAAAAAATGAAAAGCTAGAAAAAAAATAGATATAAATATAAATTTACATTCTCTACAGAGCCTCCCCACACTTAAACTTAATCAGGGGGCTTCTCTTTTATCTGGACCCGATCCAACCCGTTTAATTCCACCCGGTCCATATTATTTAGCAAAATTACATTAGTGGAATTGAAAAATATTTTATCGAACTTAAATGGGTCGGACCACCAATATTTAAATTTACCTGGACCAAACCTGATTCTTGGCATGTAATGAGGGGACTTATTATCTCTACAACTCCTGACCCTCACCCTGTGTCGGTCCAGGTGCCTCTTCGCCTTCTCCCGTGGTGGTGGCCATTGTGGTAGCACTAGTAGCAATGTAATATCCAATGCCTGCACGGGCCGGCTGTGGTGTTCTTCTTCTTCCACCACTGCTTCTTTCTCATCTTCCTTGTTTGGAGACACTTGGTTAAAATCTTTGTCCACTTCTGGAGCTGACAAATCAACCAACTCGTCACCAAACTCTGCTTCCCCATCAGCTGCTTCTTCAAGCAGGTCAGTGGTGTCTTCCTCTTCCACCACTTCTTCCTCAAACAGCCAGCCTGTGGATTCTGAAAAATCCATATCTTCCTCAGCCTCCCTCCAGACATCTGCCCCCCAAGGATATGCTGCTGAACTAGAGATCTGGCAAGGCTGCTCATCCTGCTGAACCAAAGGTGGGACTAAGGCGTCCATTATGGTCTCTGGCTCTGACCCTGAATCCTGCAAAATATCATCCTCACAAGACAAGTGTAAAGAATCATATGGGTCAGTTAAATCATGCATAGAATCAGATGAGTAAGGACAAACAGTTTCAGCAGCAGGCCTAATACAATCAGGTAATGTAAGTGTTACCCCTAGCCCAGAAACTTGTTGATGATGATGATCTTATTGTTCACATAATTACTCACCTCGGAGACGATTACAAACAAGTGACCGCTGTTGTGAAGATGTGAGACACATCAATTACCTTCTCAGATCTATTTGAAAAGCTTGTTGACCATGAGTGAACTCTTCTTGAAACTCAGCCCACACCTACACTCACAATTATTAACAATACACAAAGGCGTCCATACTATTCACGAGCTTCAACCGATGGCCGTGGACCCTCTAATAACCGTAGCAGCAGGCCCAACAACTTTGGGCCCAGGAATGGCCGCCCACAACAACAAAGTGGCTCCACTTATCGTACTAACAAATTAATATTTTTTGTTATTTTTGTAATATCACAGGTCATGACACGAAGGATTGCAGGAAACTTGTGCGTTTTCTCCAAGAACACCACATCTCTAATCCCTCGTCCACATATTCCAACCCAACAATCAACTCTTCCTTGGCAAGCTCATCCAACAATCCGGCATCCATGTTTGATAGTGGTGCCTCTAATCATGCCGCCTTTGACCAATTCTTTTTACACAATCTCTCCGAGTATGGTGGACCCAATGAAATCGTGTTAGGAAATGGTAAAACTCTCCATCTCGCATATCGATCACTCTTTTATTCCTACCAAGCCTCGTTCCTTAAAATTATATAATGTGCTTCTTGTTCCACAATTGCGTAATAATCTTGTTTCCATTGCTAAACTTTGTAAAAGTAACAAGGTTTTGGTTGTATTTTCTCCCTTTCATTTTCTTGTCAAGGACTTTCGCACGGGGGCGCGCCTAATGCGGGGAGTGAACATAAATGATGTCTATTATGCTTCTACCTTCATACCTCCAACCTCGAAGCAAATCAATTCAACTACCATAACATCGGAGTCACTTCTTTCATGGCATCACAAGTTTGGACATCCTTCAATCAAAGTCCTAAAGACCTTACTCAATAATTTAGGACTCAAATGTAATAAATTATCACAAACTCCTTTTCACTGTGATGCTTGTTCCTTGAATAAAAGCCATAAAATGCCTTTTGGTGCAAACTCATTTAAAGTCTTCAAACCATAAGAACTCATTTATTCTGATGTTTGGGGCCTCATCCAAAAATCAAATGATGGTTACTCTTACTACGTTATTTTTGTCGATTATTATTTAAAATATACATGGCTTTACCCAATGAAAAGAAAATATGATGTATCCATTCTATTTCCTCAATTCAAAACTCTAGTCGAAAAGTTCTTTCATACACCTCTCATCTCCCTATTTTCGGACAATGGAGGTGAATTCATCAGTCTCCTCCCCTACCTACAACAAGATGGCATATCTCATTTCACCACTCGTCCCCATACTCCCGAACAAAATGATGTCGCAGAACGATGCCATCGCCATATCGTGGAAACTGGCTTATCCCTACTCCACCATGCCAACCTACATCTCTCCTTTTGGACCCATGGCTTTCAAACGGCTGTCTACCTCATAAATCGTCTTCCTACATCAATTCTTGACAACCACTCACCTTTTCAACGTCTGTACAAAACTCCTCCTTCCTACATCAAACTCTAACCATTTGGTTGCCTATGCTTTCCTTGGCTCCGCCCTTATGCTGCTTCAAAACTTCATCCACGCTCCATAAAGTGTGTCTTTCTTAGCTACTCTTCATCCAAATCAGCCTACAAATGTTTTGACCCTGTATCTCATCGTCTATACCACTCTCGTCATGTTGAATTTGTTGAACACATTTTTACATTTACACTCACTACCACTAATTCCCCTCCATCCGTAGAAACATTTACTAACAAAATTCCCGCACCTATACCACTTATAATTCCTACTAGCCTCAACTCTCCGGTCACCTCATCCAATCCGCCACCATCTTTACCCTTCGTACCACCCCCAACCTCCCATACCCCTAACCAATCACCTCCAATACCCACTCCCACACCCGACAATTCCAATGCACCTACTTCACCTACGACCTCACCCTCCCCCTCCGCATCCTCATCCACACATAACTCCTCCACTTCAGCTACCTCTCCCACACCCGCACCCACTCGACCACAAAGAACTCGCAAACCCAATGCTAAATATTTTAATCCCAATGTTGTCAACACCACCACCATTCATCCTATCCCTCCTACAATTGAACCAACATCTCACACACAAGCCCTCAAGGATCCAAAATGGCGTGCTGCCATGGATAATGAGTTCAATGCTCTTCTCTAAAACGGAACATGGGAGCTTGTTCCTCACACTTATCATACCCCAATTGGTTGCAAATGGGTGTTTCGAGTCAAACGCAATCCGGATGGCTCAATTGACAAATACAAAGCTCGCCTTGTCGCAAAAGGCTTCCATCAACAATACGGGAAGGATTACTTTGAAACTTTCAGTCCCGTCTCCAAGCCGATCACAATGCGACTCATTCTATCTATTGCTCTCTCTAAACAATGGCCATTGAAACAACTTGATGTTAATAATGCGTTCTTGCACGACACCTTAAATGAAGAAGTTTACATGATGCAACCCCCCGGTTATGTAAATCCTCAACACCCTCACCATGTTTGCAAGCTACGTAAGTCCTTGTACGGCTTAAAACAAGCTCCTCGGGCTTGGTGCAACGAACTCACCACCTTTCTTCTCAAGTTTGGTTTTCGTAAGTCACTTGCGGATCCATCCTTATTCATCTATAACAAAGGCTCCATCACATCTTATCTTATTGTTTACGTGGATGATATTATCTTGACCGGCAATAACAACACCTTTCTTGAGTCCTTCACAGCCTCGCTTGCAAACAGGTTCTCCATCAAAGACCTTGGGCCCCTTCACCATTTTCTTGGCATTGAGGTCATTCAAACCACAAAAGGCCTATTCTTTTATCAGCATCGCCATATTCAGGATCTTCTCACAACCTTCAATATGGACGGTGCCAAAGATGTTCACACTCCTCTCGGCTCACGGTCACTCTCTCGTCGCATGACCCATCTCCTAAAATCGACCCTACTCCCTATCGAAAACTTGTTGGATCACTCCAATATTTGGCCTTCACTCGGCCCGATATTTCTTATGCCGTTAACAAGTTATCCCAATTCATGCATATGCCCACTCAAAATCACTGGCAAGAGCTCAAACACGTCTTACGATATCTCAAGGGAACCATTCACCATGGTCTCTTCCTTAATCGAAATTCCTCTCTTTCTCTCTCAGCATTCTTAGACTCGGATTGGGGTGGAACCTTGGATGGAGGATGCTCAACTACTACATATCTCATCTATTTGGGCTCGAACATTGTCTCGTGGAGGTCATGCAACAGAGGCGGAATACAAGGCACTTGCCAACGCTACCGCTGAGCTAATTTGGGTTCAAAATCTATTATAAGAACTTGGAAGCATAGTCGCTCAAACACCTACTTTATTCTGTGACAACACGGGGGCGACTTACTTATGTGCTAATCCTGTCTATCACTCCCGCATGAAGCACGTTGCTCTTGACTACCACTTCGTTCGTGAACGAGTCTCAACTGGTCTACTAAAAGTGCTTCACGTCAATTCTGCCGAACAGCTAGCGGATGTGCTTACTAAACCCTTGCTTCGTCAACCCTTTCATAAATTCCGCTCCAAGATCGGAGTCTCCAACGGATCGTCCATCTTGCGGGGGCGTATCAAGGAGGATATTATGGAGGATACTAAGCCACCAAATCAGCACAAAGAACCAGTCAACAATATTAATTAATTAGTCAATATATCATTTAATCAGTCAATCTTCATGTTGACTATGGCCTTAATTCTTGTTGTAACTCATGTTGACTATGACCTTAATTCTTGTTGTAACTCATGTATATATTAACAATAGTATGAATGGAAATATGTACAAAGACTTTTACCAATTATTGTGTAATCTCTATAACTTATTTATAGATTATTTTAATAACCAATACATTTATAAGTAAGTTCGTATATTAGCTATAGTTTTAGGTATGAAAACAAAAATGTAATTGGAGTGTTCAATCTGTCAAAATAAATAGTATTCAAGCTTAATTAAAATAAAAAATATATAAAACCCCAGAATCTGAAAATAAATGGTCAAGTTATGGTTAGATCCTTCAGCCATTTGCCGCCAACCATTATTCTTTTTTAGTTAGTGGTAGCTATCATTAGAGTATCTTACCCTCAAAGTGCTATTTGGTACCACTAAAATTGACCACATATATTATTATGATACTATCACACCTACTTCAGTTATAACAAAAGGCTAAATCAACTAAGGGCCTGAAAATTTAAGATCTCAAACAGTAAAAACATATGTTTTTATATGAAAAAGCAAATGTTTTTAAATCAAAATCAAAGTTTTAATAGTCAAATTATTTACAAAACAAAACAGAAAAATCTAAATACATATGAAACTGATGAACATAAAAAACTAGGAAACTAAAACAACCTATTGCAAGTTTCATTACTAAATATTCTAAATCATCACAACAGATAAGCGTAAAATCTAGGTGTACCACACTTTTGAGCAATGCCCAAATATGAACATTGTATATGCATTGTGTTCTATTTCATAACTCATACTTTCGATCTAGAGCCTGGCGGAATTGAGGGGCTTGCCCTGCCATCTCGCTAACAATAGTTTCTTATCGTAATGATTCAAGGCAACCAAACTTCGTTTTCTTCACTTGTTTTGTGATTCCAAGGTTAGGTGGACGAAGAATGGTCCATAAACAAACTCCAGCAGAAATGCTTGCTCAAGCTGCCAAAAAGAACATTTCTCTAGTTCCTAGTCAAGATACAAATCTAGATTAATACCAACATGAAAACATCCAGCCTGTTTTCTTTTTCATAACTTGTTTATAATCATGTTTTTGTGAAACAACCAAACATTTGACAAAAAGAGAAGAAACATGCAACATAATTGAGAACTAGAGCTGTTCATCGAATCGAATATCAAAAATTCGAATTATTCGAATCGATTTTTTCGAATATTTTATTTATTTTTACTGAATGCGTATTCGATTCAAATTCGTATTCGAATAAAAAACTGAATTCGAATTCGTATTAGAAAATCGAATTCGAAGCAAATTCGAATAAATTCGTTTAACGTTAAGACTTAAGTTATGTGCTTTAGTTAGGCTTGGGCTTGATAATGGGCTAATTATTTTTATTTGAATTTCGAATCAAATCGAATTTAAAATCATAGATTCGTACTCGATTTACTGAACTAGAATTGAATCAAATTTGAAGTCTTGATCTTCGAATCAAATTCTTGATAATCGAATCGAATTCTGAACACCCCTATTGAGAACGCAACAAATATTGCAATTTCATTTTAGGATTAGAACTAGTATGATAAACAATGTAACCTACACATATAACATAACCATAGATACATGTTTTTAAATCCATCTATCATTTGGTAATCTTAGTGTCTTCCACCTACATATCTAACCCAGATGGCTCAATTCATTAATAAAAATCATCCACGAAACATTAATATACATTACTCGGTGATATTGATCGAGGAATCTCTTGGTAGAGGCCGGCAAAGATGGTGGTTGTTGGATATTATAAGTTAACAATTTAAATTAATCCCTTCCATGCATCTAATATGAAAATACACATAAATCAAATATTAAAGGAATGAGTTCAACCTCAACTTATTTAAAGGAATGATAATTAGCAACTTCAAAGGCCAGTAAGCAGTCAAAGACCACTACTTAATTAAAAATTATAATATCATATGTTTTTATAAGAAAAAGTTGTAAAAAGGCCCTAGAGGGCTGTGTAGACCGTCCAATTCATGATTTTCCCAGGTTTGACCTGGAAATATCATAATCTCCATTAGTTTGACATTTCTGGACTTCAGTGATACACACTTATACCACATAGTATGATAATAACTATAAATAGCCAGGTTGTCATTGCAGCATCCATTGTGTTTCACAGTTTTCTTAAGAGTAGCTCTCTCGAAAACAATATTTTTTCAAAGCTTATATTACTATATTAGTGATCTGGTCATGGCTCATTTTCCATCATACTCTTCATTCATTCTTGTTTTGATATTCTCGTGTCATTTGATACTTCTAGCCGAGGGACGGCCCATGAAAACACAAGATGATTCGCGTCACCAACACAATGAAAAAGTTGTAGAAACAAATTTAGTCACTGCATATCGACCTACAACTCCAGGTAAGAGCCCGGGTGCAGGCCATTCTTTCACAGATCACAGGGTTGGTGATCAATCAGAAGCATTGGCTAATTTCTCACGCGTTGATCCGTCTAGTACAGAACGTGGTCACAGCCCTGGTGCCGGTCATTCGATACACAACTAAATAGCAATGCTAGGTGTTTAGATTTGTATGCAATTTTATAAAGTAGTTCTTTTTTTTTCTCTGTAATCACTTAAACTATTATCTTAAATAAATGCTAGAATGTATGTCTTCTTCATTTCCAACTAATAACTTTGAATGTAGAATGCAAAGAGTAAATGACTGAATGAGCCAAAAAGACCATAAAGAATCATATGCATGTGAATGTAATTGTAAAATTTTATGAATCAAACCACAACCAAAAGAATCTGAGCCTACACAAACTCAAGATCAACCAAGAAGACACACAACAACAGGTGTAGGCGACAAAACAGGTGACAAAATCTTATTATACCCAAACCAACAAATACCTCCCAAATACCCTGAATCTCTCTCAAATAAGAGAGATTCTAAAGAACAATATGTCAACTGATTGTTTAGATCAATTGACTCATCAATAGGTTTATACAAACACTTACAGTCACAAACACGAAGACACAAACGATCGTACAACGATCAGACAAGGATTACTCAGACGTAATCCTCTCCACAAGACTGCACTGATCTTCTCACACCTTAGAAGATCAGATTATACTGAAAGAATTCAAACCCATGCATATCTCATTGATTGGAAGGGTATAAATAATTACAATATGATCTCCTAACTATGGTAACAGATAATTACAAATTAATACAAATAATATCACTTCTAAATATGCAATCTATTACACTCCCACGGTCGAAGCGGAAGGAGACCGGATGCTGAGACTGGATCTGAAATCCTCAAATAGTACTCGTGGTAGCCACTTGGTGAATATGTCTGCAATCTGATGTCGAGATGGAACGTGTAAAATGCGAACATGACCTCGTTGAACCTGTTCCCTGGCAAAATGTATATCAAGCTCGATGTGCTTAGTTCGCTGGTGCTGTACAGGATTCCCCGATAAGTAGATAGCACTGACATTATCACAATAGACCATGGTGGCTCGGTCGATGGGAACAGAAAGCTCAAGTAGGAGGTTGCGTAAGCAACAAATTTCTGAAAATACATTAGCGACACCACGGTATTCGGCCTCAGCACTAGACCGAGAGACAGTGGGTTGCCTTTTAGACGACCAAGAAATCAAGTTCTCCCCAAAATAAATGCAATAACCACTCGTGGATCGTCTAGTATCTGGGCAACCCGCCTAATCAGCGTCCGTATAGGCGACAAGAGAAGACGCGGTCGGGGGGCCTAAGGACAAACCAAACATAACAGTACCTTTAATATATCTGATGATGCGCTTAAGCGCATTCTAGTGCGCAGTACAAGGGGCATGCATGTGCATACATATCTGCTAAACTGCATAAGTGATGTCAGGGCGGGTGAAGGTCAGATACTGTAAGGCACCCGCTAGGCTCCGATATAAAGTGGGATCATGAAACGGTGTATCCGGAGTGGAGCCCAGCTTGGAGTTTGAATGCATACCTGCACGAGTAATGATGTCAGTAGCATAGGACTGTTGTGAGGGGAACATGGTATTGTGTTGTCTGGTCATAGAGAAGCCCAGAAAATAACTCAAAGGGCCCAGATCTTTCATGGCGAATTCCTTGGCAAGAGTCGTCATGAGACGAAGACGGAGAGCGTCAGAAGAGGTGACCAGAAGAATGTCATCCACATAGAGGAGTAGATAAGCAGTGTTGTTGCCTTGTTTAAGTGTAAAAAGAGAGGCATCACATCTGCTATGTAAGAAACCCAATGAAAGAACGTAGTCGGTAAACCGTTGATACCGCGCACGGGGAGCCTGCTTCAACCCATAAAGTGACCTGCGTAAAAGACAAACATGATGCTGAAAATTTTTGTCTCTGAACCCCATTGGTTGGTGCATGTAGATAGTTTCTTGTAGATGTCCATGTAAAAAAGCATTAGTAACGTCTAACTGATGCACAACCCATCCTTTAGAAAGGGCTAGAGAAAGAACCGTACGAATAGTTGCCAGTTTAACTACCGGACTAAACGTCTCACCACAATCTATGCCCACCTGCTGTGAGTGACCATCGCACACAATACGTGCTTTATATCGCTCTAAAGTCCCGTCTGACCTGTACTTATGTTTAAACAACCACATGCATCGAATAATATTCATGTTAGGGTCACGAGGGACTAACTACCATGTACCGTTTCTAATTAATGCATTGTACTCGGTAGACATGGCAGAAGACCACTCCGGACTGGCCAAGGCATCGGTAGGGGTTTTGGGAATTGGTACGATGTTGGGTGTGGTGGAAGCGGATAGGTTGAAAGGTATCTTAGGTTTGTGGATACCACTCATTGAGCGGGTGTGCATTGTAGGTGTTGAAGGTGGAGCGGTGGCAGAGGGTCTGGGTTGTGACTGGTTTGGTTGGTTGAGGGAAGGTTCATGTGATTGAGGAGGGGTGGGATTGGGCTGTTGTGGGGCAGGGGATGAGTCGTGACGTGGAGCAGGTACGGTGTGGGCTGGGGAGGTACTTGGGCCGTAGGTGGGGGTGAGTTGGGCCAGTGGAAAGATTAGAGGTGGATGGGGCAGTGTTGTGTGGGTGCGGGCCGTGGTTGAAGGCAGGATGGGATGGAGTGTGTTTGGTGGTGAGATGGGGGCACAGATGGTGTGGAAAGGCATCTTCGAGGAAGTCATAAGTGGGTGCGGGTCCGATGGTTTGTTTGAATGGGAAAGTGGTCTCATCAAAGGCGACATGACGAGAAATACAGAATTATTTGGTGGATAGGTCAAAGCAACGGTATCCACGGTGTGTGGGTGGATAGCCGAGAATGACACAAGGTTGGGAACGATTTTCGAGTTTATGTATTGTGGTGGATGGGGTAAGTGGGTAGCAAAGGCAACCGAAGACACGTAAGTGATCGTAAGTGGGTATGGACAAGTATAATAGTTCAGTTGGGGTTTTGTTGTTAGTGGTTTTGGATGGTACAATATTTAATAGGTAGGTAGCGGTTTCAAGTGCAAAATGCCATAGGTGGGTGGGGAGGGAGGCATGAGCCATTAAAGTACGGACCATATTATTGATGGTTCTAATTTTACGCTCAGCCTTATCGTTTTGGGAGGATGTGTAGGGGCAAGAAAGATGGTAGAGAATACCGTTTGTGGTGAAAAAGTTTTGAAAGGAGGTGATAACGTACTCGTGTCCGTTGTCACATTGAAACGTTTTGATTGTACGTTCAAATTTGGTTTTAATCGTTGAGGCAAAGTGTGTATAGGATGTGAAAACTTGGGATTTTTGGGCAATAGGGTAGGTCGATAAAAAATTAGAATAGTCATCAAGAAACAATACATAATATTTATGGCCTGAAGAATTAATTATTGGGGATGTCCACACGTCACTATGTATAATGTCAAACGGTTGCAAAGTAATATTATTAGACGGAAAGAAAGGTAAACGAACACTTTTCCCAAAAATACAACACTGGCAAACTTTATTTGAATAAAAATCAAAATCCAAGACATTAGATATTTTTAATTTATTTAAAGATGCTCGTCCTGGGTGGCCAAGACGGTGATGCCAGACTTGTGAGGAGATAGCAGCTAGGGCGGTAGGTTGAGAAGTGGAAGACCCGAACAATAAGGGATAGAGATCACCGCTGATGTTGCATCGCAGGAGTGGTGCCTTGGTCTTGTAGTCCTTCACAAGAAAACTAAACGGGTCAAATTCAACCGAAACAGAATTGTCCGTAGTAAAGCGACGGACTGAAATTAAGTTTTTAACAAGCCTAGGGGAATAAAGGACATTTTTTAGGACAAAGGGTGGGAAGGGCTTAGGTAGGTATTTTGTGCCTTGTCCAAGTACGGGTATGGTTTCGCCATTACCTACAATAATATTACGAGACAAGTAAGAATTATAAAAGGAATGAAAATCACCTTGCTCGTGAGTCATGGTTGATGAAGCCCCTGTGTCCATGTACAGAGTGGGATCCGGTTATTGTAGAGACATGGTGTACATAGCCTGTTCAATGTCAGTGGGGGTATAGGCGGTGTGGGCCTGTTGAGGTTTGGGTCCGAGCAAGCCTAGTTGAGAAGTGAGATTGTAATTGGGCTTATTTGCGGTTAAGTAGGGGCAAGGGGGGACGGGCCAGGTTGGTTGGTTTTGGACATACGGATAGGAGAATGGGTTGGGGACCATTGTTGGGGCCACGGTGCATAAGGATTGGGCCAAGGAAATTGTGGGCTGCTCCATGGTGGGTAACGAGGATAGCCTGACCGTCCATTGAAATTGGATCGGCCACGGCCCCTGCGAGTGGGTCTGCCACGGGTACGGTTGTAATTAGAGGTGTCCGGTTGGGTGGGTGCTGGGTTGGGCTGACGGGAAGAGGTGGCAGAAAGGGCGGTAGAGGCGGTTTTAGAGGCATGACGAGCTTGGTCGGCTTTCCGATTCTCAACTTCTATTATCTTAGAACGGGCTTTGTAAAAGTTTAGTAGGGGTTCTTGGGAGGTGAGAATAGTGGCGATACCCTCATATTGTTCATTGAGGCCAGCAATGAGTTAAAGCACAAGGCGGTCATTGTCAACTAGGGAATCAACATTAGCGAACTGATGGGCTAGGGTTTTCAGTTCTTGGAAGTAAGCTGAAACATTCGGCAAGGCGTCCAGGCGGGTGTTTGAGAGCTTGTTCATGAGGTATATGGCTTGGGCACTGTTAGGACAAAGAGGATTGGTGAAACCACTTTTGCAAACCTTAGTCTAATTCACTTCTGTCAAAATATTCTAAGTATAGAACTGCTGAAGAAGGAAGATCAAACTGCTGAAGAAGAGATTACACAAGTACTGAAGAAGAAAAGTCATCAGAAGTTCTGAAGTCCAAACCAGACATTTCTACTGAAGAACTACTGAAGACAAACTACTCATCAGTAGTTTGTCATTCATCAGTACTTATGAGAAGATCTTTTCCACCGCCTTTTGTATCAGTAGTTTATTAGTTTAGTATTACTTTTACTTTATGTACAAGTTCCAAGATTGCAACTTGTTGCAACTTGTCTATGAACTTGCTTTTTGGCAAGGTTCATGTATTTGTAAAGTCTATAAATAGAAGAGTTCATCCCTCTGTTTTAGACATTGATTTTAATACAGAAATCCTTCAAAGCATATTATTGTTATTTCCATTTCATATTTATTGAGAATCTGTCTAAGTGTTTCATTCTCATTCAATACTTAGATTCTCAATAAATACTTATCATTTATTAGTTTCTCAAACATCCAGGGGGAGTAATAACTCCTGTTGATAAGTGTAGCTTTAAACTCATAACATTCCGCTGTGCTATCACTGATCAAGAACTTGCTAAACACCTACGTGTTCACTAGCAAGTTCATTCAAAGAGCAATACTGATCCAACAATTGGTATCAGAGCGCTGGTTTATCTGATCACATATCAATCTAACACATTGAGAATCAGACACAGGCTCTTATTGATATTCAATAAAGGATTATAAGCTCACGTTTATCAACATACATCATTTTAAGAGATATTTGACAAATCAATACTCTTTAAAATGGATCCTCATAATACTGGTTCTGCCAATAAACCTGCTATGCTAGTAAGAAATGAATATAACATCTGGCAAAGGAGAATGGCACATACCTTATCACAGACCAACACAGGTTGCTGGAAATCTGTGATATATGGTCCTCATAAACCAGTAAACATTAATCTTGAAACTAAAGAAGAAATTCCAAAAGACCCAAAAGACTATACAGATGATGATTTCCTAAAACTTGAGCTTGATGCTAAAGCTTTCTCTATGTTGGCAATGGCACTCCCAAATGAAATCTACTCTGGCCTATTACATTGTGATAGTGCCAAAGAGCTTTGGGACTGCCTCAAAGAACAGTTTGGAGGAACCGCAGAGGTGATTGCCAACACCAGAGAAATCCTGGCTCAACAATATGAAACTTTTGCTCACATTAATGGGGAAACTTTAACACAACAATTTGAAAGATTCTCCTCATTAATATCTGAGCTAAAATTAAATGGTCAGACCTACACAACTGTATCTATGCTTCATAGATTTTTAAGGTCTTTACCTGAAAAATGGGAAACATACTCTATAGTCTTAAGATCTTCACCAGACTTTAGCTCCCCCACTCTTACAAAACTTCATGGGAGATTACTTACTTTTGAAAGAGAAATTGATCAAAAGAAAACGCTACAAAGTTCTTTCAAAATTGCTGATGACTATCTACCAGGTAGTACAGCACTATTGGGACAAGACTCACCAACTTGTTCAAATAGTTTTGGATCTTTTGACCATATTGACATAACTGCTAGGATCTCATCTGAAAGATCATTCCCAGGTTATGACAATAATGATTTTGGTCAAACTGCTGATAACATGTGTTTTATCATGGATGATTTGAAAATTTTCAGCAGTGATGACTTAGAAGAAATGGATATTTTACACCAACTGGCCATGTTAAGTTTAAAAACAAATAAATTTTACAAAAGGTCAGGAAGGAAGTTTCCAGGACTCAACAGTTCAACAAAAATTGGTTTTGACAAATCTAAACTTAGATGTCACAAGTGTCAAAAGTTGGGACACTTTGCTAGAGAGTGTAGAAGCTCTAGCTTTAACCAATCTCAGTCTGGAAATAATTTTAACCCCAATTATAACAGGAATAATGGAACACAAGGGAGTGCACATTTTGTACAGGCACAAGCTCCACAACACCAATATGTGCCACAAGTATAATATGTACAGATGCCTGCTCAACAGATGCAGAGCCAACAATCAATCCCTCCCTTTCCAGCTGCTCAACAACCTCCACAGCCTCAGCAACCCTCTCAACAAAGTTTATTTACTTCAAGGTATGTTGACTGGAGCAGTCTTCCTTTTGACACCACAGAGTGTAATCCTGATGCAGACAACAAGATGTTTGACATCAAATGGGGAGAGCCTGACAATGGCAGGAAGAACTTTGCCTTAATGGCATTTGAGGGATGCACCTCAAAATCTGCCTTGTCACAGGTATCTAAAGAATCATTGACAAAACTTTGTTCAACTTCTTGCAAAGAATCTTTTGCTCTCATAAGAGAGACTAATGTGCACTTACAAGGGAAAGCAAATGACTCTGAGAGAAAATTCACTCACATGATATGTGATTTAGAAAGAAAACTGTCTACAAAAACAAAAGAAGTTTCTAAATTAACTAACACTGCTATTGAAACCCAAGCACAAATTAAAATCATGATAAATGACCTAGGAAATGTCAGACAAGAGCTTGCTGACACCAAGGTCACATGTGAACAATGGGTTGAATCTTGTAAGGGGTACCAACTATTGCTAAACAAACAAAGTGCTTCAAATGTTAGGTTTGGCATAGGGTACAATCACACTGAAACACCAACAGATTTTTCCCCCAAAACTACTGAAGATGGGAGAAAAATTGTTTCAAGTGAAACTTCTGAAGAGAAAGAATGCACATCTTTCCATGAGAACTTTCTAAAAACTCACAAAGAAAGTTCTTCAGAACTACTGATGACCTAAAACCAATCAATACAGTCAGAAACTTGTCTTTGAAAGAAAAGACAAAAGAATGTGAAATCTATGGTCTGTTCAACCACAAGAAAGAATTTTGTAGATACAGAAAAGGTATTCAGTACAACAAGAAAAATCAACAACTGGTTGTGGGAAAGCAAATCAAAAATGATTTTGTAAAACTTTTTCTGCCAGGAAACAACAACCAGTAAACACCTTTTCTCAGAAAACGACAAAATCTCAACAAAGATCTTTTTCTCAAAATTCTCTTTCAGTAGTTAGACCTACATCATCATCAGTTTCACAAACTGCTGAGATTAAAGATCTCATGAACATGGTACAACTACTGATGACCAAAGTTGATGGTGGTCCTCAAAAGGATACCACCATTGCTCTTAATGAAAAATCCATTGCTAAAAAGACATGGATTTCTCAACTTGGTGAAAAACAAACTGTAAATGTTCTCAAGAGCAAACCCAAAGCCAAACTGGCTTGGGTTCCTAAATCTAACTAATTTGTGCAGAGAGTTTCCAAAGGCTTAAATAGCATTTGGTATGGAGACAGTGGAGGCTCAATGCACATGACAGGATGCAGATACCTGATAAACAATTTTAACAGTCAAAGAGAAGGATTTGTATCCTTTGGGAACAATGCTAAGGGATATGTGCTAGGACATGGCAATGTCTCCTCTGGCAAAATACAGTTTGACAAGGTCAATCTGGTTGAAAACCTTGAGTACAACTTGTTGAGTGTGTGATGTGCTCAAAGTGGTTTAGTAATAACTAACTAAATTAACCTAAACTAGACACTCTAAGTTTTAAATTTATAACCTAAGACTCTCTAAACCTAAACCACACAACCGGCAAGTGTACCGGTCAGTGCAGTACAGCTAAAGTAAGTCCGAGTATCGAACCCACGAGACTCTACTGGAAAACGTAAACTAGACTCGACCACTTATCTACAAACTGACTTAATAATGTTTTGTTGCTTAAAAGGGGGGGTTTTCTAATAAACTACTAAAAATAAATAAAATAAAATAAAGGTTAACTAAAATTTACTAAACTGAACTAGAGACACGAACTTAGTTGAGCTGAATTCAGATGATGACAAGACACTACCTAGACCAGACTCCTAACTATGCCTGATAAGCTTCTATGGTTATGGAACTGAATTGGAACCGGGATCTTAAAATACTAAACATCAAGAATAAACTAGACACCCTCGACCCTTCTCAAGGGGAAACCCTAGAATATTTTTGTGCTGTTAAACTACCGGTTGGAGTACAAACCCTCACAGGTTATCTAACTCTTATGATCGAGTACCCGCTAGACAATCTACCTCACAGCGCGAAAGTCTCACTACACTAGGTGTAAGGGGTAATTATTGAAGCCTAGATCTAACTTGATATGCAGGAGTTGAAAGGGAAACTAGGCAGATCTTCTCACAAAGCCTCTAACCTAGCAATCTAACAACCTAGACATACCAACAAGTCCTCACCTCACAGCTATTGAACTTGGAAGAATACCTAAAATCTTCTAACCACCAAATATCACTCCTATGGTAAACTCGCGACTATTGACCATAAACTAGTTGCTACACAAAGTCTGCAACCTAACTAGCACTCATACATGAAAGACATTCACAAAAGTGCAAGTGGAGTGAATAAATGACAATAAGAAAATAATAAATACGCATATACACCAGATCTAGAGAAATCAAAATCTTTACTGAATCATAAATCCAAAACACGTTCCAAACACCATAGAAAAATTAAATCAAATCATAGTTATTTGTCTTAGCCTAGGTAGCTATAAAAGTTTTAGCCACAAATCATCTTGAAAAGAAAAACAAAGCCAGCGATTTTCAATTCCTACATTGAGGGCAATGTAGAGTTTAAGTGTGGGGATGGAAACTGTCATGTAGTCTGTATATAGAGTCGTTTTGAGTTCAAAAAAAAAAATTTTAAAAAAAAGAAAAGAAAAAAGTCCCTGATTTTGAAGTTGGCATTATATAAAATATGGAAAATGATAGGTAAAGTTAGGTGTCCGGTTTTCAAATAGTATGTATACATCTAATAAAACAAACTCAATGAGTACACTTGGCACTCCTATATTGCACCTCAATTCATCTCTCTTCCCATATTGTGCCATGTGTCCTCTTCTCATAATTTATAAAATTGTTCTTTTTAAAAAATAAAAAATAGAGTAATAATCTATACATATGGTAACAATTATCACTTAATAGTTTCCTAATCTAATTAACCTACTCAATCAATTACCCTCATTCTCTCTCATTCTCTCTCACACGAGAATAACTCTCTCTTTCTCTACGATCGTGTATCTCCATCCGATCAAAACCTTCCATCACCATCGTTCATCTTCTTCGTCTCTATCATTCAAGGTAACGATTTCTTCTTTGTTTTTCATATGATTTCTGTTACATATTGTTGTTTCTTATAATTATTTTCAGATTTAATCGATTTTTAAGTTTCTCTGTTTCTTTCTATGTTTCCATCGCCGATCATTCTTCTTCTTCTTCTATCTCTCATTCAAGGTAATCATTGTTTCTACTTTGTTCATACGATTCCTCTTATATATTGTTGTTTTTTGTAATTATTTTCATATTTAAGCGATGAATGATCGGCGGTCTTTCTTTTTTCTCTGATCGTCGCCTATTTAGATTCTAATATTTCATTCAGATTCTAATATTAAACTTTTTTTTTTGTATTGTTGATGGTTTTTAATAATTTTTCAGATTTGGGGCTTTAGGTTTCATCTTTCTTATTTTCTACTATGAGATTATATTGTGACTTTTAAGTTTCAGTGTTTAGGTATTGTTATTTGTTTTCAATGATTAGGTATTATGTTTGTTGTTTTCAAAAATTATGAGATTTTAATAATTTTCAGATTTGTGATATGATCAGTTTCAGTGTTTAGGTATTGTTATTTGTTTTCAATGATTAGGTATTATGTTTGTTGTTTTCAAAAATTATGAGATTTTAATAATTTTCAGATTTGTGATATGATCCTTCATGTTTTCTCAGTAGCAAAAACACGAAAATTTCCCGTGTATTATATATTTCTTCATGATATTATGTTGGCTCGATGATGTTTGTCTTCGGGTGAGGTTGAATGTTCATATGTTCTTCGAGGTGTTCTTGAGGATCATAATATTAGATGAAAGGTAAAAGAATGTTGGATATTTTTTAGTGATTAATCCGCTTAGGAAAGCTATTCGGGTCCGGGTCCTGTTTGTTGATTCGGGTCTCATTTATTAGCATTTTATTTGTTTCCTAAGTTGATGGCTTAAAGTTTGGAAGGATAATTATAAGAATTAATTGTTATAAACGGTGGTTTGAAAAGTCTTGGATGTTAAAAGGAAGGGTCGAGTTTTTTGGTAAGAGATTGATTGATTGTATTATAGGAAAGTTAATAGCACAATTAGTTGTACACTTTCCATATAGTCATAGTCAAATGTATTAACTGCATAGTCAAATGTATTAACTATAATTGCTATAATTATGAATCTTGGTTTGGAAAGTTGTTGAATGGAATTGATGGTGGAATTGGTTTGTAAAGTTATTGCACTAATTTTAATACATTTTTAAAATTCTGATTTGTTTTTTTAATACTTTTTTATGGCGGTTGCAGGTGTATAACGATTGTGTTGCACCAGTGAGCAACGGTGGAGGCTGTTTGCTCAGGGTAATAGTACTCTGGCAGATTCTTGCATAGACCAATTGGAGTTTATTGTTGCACGGGCACAAAGGATTGGAGATCCAAAATATCAACAGAAGGTACATGATTTTGCTCTTTAGTGTTAACAATTCTTGCATTTTGATATTTATCATGATTTATACAATATTGTAAACATCTAATGTTAATAATTATAATTACCATATCATTAATAACCTTTAAACACAAAATTATTAATCAAATATAAATAAATTTATAAATTTACTTTTAAACATTCAAAATCAAAATTTAAAAAAAAAATCGGTTTTTAAAATTAAAGACATTTAAACACAAAATAAATGCTTAATTCTTTGATTTGTCACATTACTATTTTTAGCGTATAATTAGCATTTATCATGATTTACACAATATTGGAAACATCTAATGTTAATAATTATGATTACCATTTCATTAATAACATTTAAACACAAAATTATTAATCATATATAAATATAAATACATTTATAAACAAAGTTAAATTTGAATTTTTTTCATCACACTTAATACGTCTATTTTCAATTGAATTACTTTATTTTCAAACATTCAAAATCAAAATTTTAAAAAAATTACGGTTTTTAAAATTAAAGTCATTTAAACACAAAATAAATGCTTAATTCTTTGATTTGTCACGTTACTATTTTTAGCTTATAATTGACATTTATCATGAGTTACACAATATTGGAAACATCTAATGTTAATAATTATGATTACCATTTCATTAATAACTTTTAAAAACAAAATTATTAATCATATATAAATACATTTATAAATTTATTTTTAAACATTTAAAATCAAAATTTAAAAAAAAACGGTTTTTAAAATTAAAGACATTTAAACACAAAATAAATGCTTAATTATTTGATTTGTCATATTACTATTTTTAGCATATAATTAGCATTTATCATGATTTACACCATATTGGAAACATATAATGTTAATAATTATGATTACCATTTCATTAATAACATTTAAACACAAAATTATTAATCATATATAAATATAAATACATTTATAAACAAAGTTAAATTTGAATTTTTTTCATCACAATTAATACGTCTATTTTCAATTGAATTACTTTATTTTCAAACATTCAAAATCAAAATTTAAAAATGAATACGGTTTTTAAATTTAAAGACATTTAAACACTAAATAAATGCTTAATTCTTTGATTTGTCACATTACTATTTTTAGCGTATAATTAGCATTTATCGTGAGTTACACAATATTGGAAACATCTAATGTTAATAATTATGATTACCATTTAATTAATAACCTTTAAACATAAAATTATTAATCATATATAAATACATTTATAAATTTATTTTTAAACATTCAAAATCAAAATTTAAAAAAAAAATCCAGATTTTAAAATTAAAGACATTTAAACACAAAATAAATGCTGAATTATTTGATTTGTCACATTACTATTTTTAGCGTATAAATAGCATCTATAAGGTAATAGTCGGTTAAAAGTATTGAGTAATGCTCCTTTTACTTATACATGGGTCACTTTAGATAATGTTCCTTCCTATAAACGGGTCAAATAAGGTAATAGTCGGTTAAAATGTTGTTTTAGTGGTGTAGGTTCATGTTTGTTTACTTATAAATTGGTCGATTTGGGTAATGTTCAACTTTTCCAATGGGTCAAATAGGGTAAAAGTCGCCAACAGTGTGTTTATGGTGTTTTGATTAGATTGATGTTCCTTTTACTTATACATAGGCCATAGGTGAATTGGGGCAATCTTCCCTTTTCTTAACGGGTCGATTTGGGTAATGTTTGCCTTTTCAAATGTGTCAAATAGAATAAAATGTGCTCGAAGCTTTTTTAGCGGGTCGATATGGGTAATGCTCATCTTCTCAAACGTGTCAAATTAAATTGTGAAATTTAGGTGGTAGTTAGTTTCTTATTTTTATTTTTATTACTTTCTTATTGTTGAATATGCCATAAGTCTATTTTTAACACATACCATTTAAGTCGCCTTATTCAGGTTGGATTGTATTTAAGAAACCCTGTATTCTCACATGGCCAGCTTTATGTCGCATTGTCAAGAGTTAAAAGCAGGGCAGGCGTGATGTTACTTATACTTGATGCTGGTGGGAAAGTGATGACTAAAACAAAAAATGTGGTTTATAAGGAAATTTTCAGCGATATTTGAATAAATGTGTATTCGTTGCTTTTAAATTTTAATAAAATTTTTCTACTTTATTTTTCTTATACGTTATACTACTCCAAATAATCGTACGTTGTTGAACCGCGTGTCAACGCGGGCAAATATCTAGTGTATAATAAGAGATTAAAATTAATTGAAAGCGTGTCTGATTTGGGATATGTAGGTAGGCTCAACCGGTATAAAGGTTTCCTGTGAAAAGTAATAAATTAATTATGTTAGGCTATTTTGTGGGTTCTCATCTAGGAGAAACGGGGAGACCGAAACCGCCAAAAATAGCATAAGAAGCACCGTTATAAGTTTAAAACCGTTAGAATTTCTAATCACTAAAAAAAAAATAGAAATCAAAGCAAAAAAATGCTGAAGCTTAAGGTGCCTGGCCACTGGGATAGCGACTTGGATTGGTCACACCCTCTGAGTTAAGTATGCTGAGATGAAAAAAAAAAATGCTGAAGCTTAAGGTGCCTGGCCACTGGGATAGCGACTTGGATTGGTCACACCCTCTGAGTTAAGTATGCAAAAAAAAAAAAAAGTGATTTTAAATTCTCTTGGTTTTCTACATAAGACGGTTGGGAAATGGTCAATTATAGAGTCGTTTTCAAAACGACTCTATATACAGACTACATGACAGTTTCCATCCCCACACTTAAACTCTACATTGCCCTCAATGTAGGAATCGAAAACGACTCAAAACAAAAAAAAACTAAATTCCGAATACAAAAATAAAAAAAGACAAGGGCAAATTGGAAAGGACTTAGCTGGTTTATTAACGTGTAAGCTTCAAAAAATCTAGTCCAATCCAGCTCGATCGTATAGCATTTCATTCGCGATCGGCTCTGACACAATGATAAACTCTCGGGTTTGCCTTGATAAATGATAACAGCTTCGGAATCACCCGAATGGAGATTGAGTACGGGTGGTACAATCCAAACTTGCGCAAAACGAAACAAACAAAACCCGAGCATAATACCGAACCACACAAAAATAAAAAATAAAAAAGACTCAAACTATTAACTTAGACTCATAATATAACAACAAACAAGAAGACGTACCTGCTTGGCAAAATGGCGGTGAATGGTGGTAGAACCAAATGGGTAGAAAGAAAGAAAAAAAAATCCGGTTCTCGCTCAACGTGAAGGACACTGGTGATCGCAACACGCGTTGCAAGCGAAAAAAATATAACTTTCTGGGGTAATAGCTGGTCGCATGAGGCGAACAGGTCAGCCCAGACTCCTCACGTTACGTGAAAAGTCTTTTTCACAGAAAGTTGATTATTTTTGTTTTTGTTTTTTTTTTGTTTTTTTTTTTTGAAAAAAAATATATTTTAATACCCAAACCTCTACCAAAACTCCCAATCATAAAATATATATAAAGACAAATACATGGGATCCGCTCATGGTGAAATTTCCTCAGCCCAAGCAAACACGCAAACCTGCAAAAAGACTCAAAGACACAAAAACAAAGATAAAATAGAAAGATAAAACCTATGAACCACTACCAAACGACGGACCACAAATAAAATAAAAAAAATGAAAAGCTAGAAAAAAAATAAATAGGTATAAATATAAATTTACAAACTCTACAGAGGCTCCCCACACTTAAACTTAATCAGGGGGCTTCTCTTTTATCTGGACCCGATCCAACCCGTTTAATTCCACTCGACTCTTATTAACAATTAAATATTTATTTGTGGAATTGAAAAATAATTTAATAGTTCTCAACTGGTCAAACCACCAAAATTTAAACTTACATGGATTGAACCGGATGCGTGACATGTAGCAAGAAGACTGATCGTGCTTGACTTCCACTACCTTCCTCTTCTCCAACTCGTGCCAGTCATTGATCCTCTTTCGGTTCCGATTTTTTCTTTTTCTCTTCTTTGCCCTCTCCCGTGGTGCTGTTGAAATTCCATCTATCACTAATACCACGGGCCAGCTATGGTGCGCTTCTTCTACCACCATTTCCATGGGATGATCCCCACACTTGGTTCTTTCATCTGGTGGAGGTTCAGTCATGTCTGTCGGTTCACCTTCAATTAGGGCATCCAGGTATGCCATATCTCCATCAGGATCAGACTCCCCTAAATCTTCATAAACAGGCAAACCCTCTAACTCCAGATCTAAAAACTCATCCTCATCAGACAATGACTTCTCACCCATCTCATTGTCTTCCTCTGCACCAAACATCATACCAACGGAATCTCCCAATTCCACTTCTTCAATCACTTCCCTTTTTACTAACGACCTCTGATACGCCGCCCATTCTTCTTCGTCATCCTCTTCATCAGAGTCACTCCCAAAATCATATATAGTAACCTGTGGCACCGGAGGTGGGACTTCAATGTCCATTTTCGTCTCCGTGATTGGGGTGATCTCTTCATCTGACTCATCAGCGTATTGCATGATCGGCTCTTTCCCTTCTTCTGGAAATGTCGGGAACAACTCCCCTAGAGCATTCATGTAACCGAGGTAGTTGCCCTCCTCATCATATGTATAACCAACTTTAGGCAGCTGCTCTTGCTGAACTTTTTCTTCTTCTTCTTCCCTTAATCTCCTAGCAATGTCTTCTACTATTCGTTGAAGATCTAAAAGAGCAACCTGTCGGTCTTTTATGAGGATGTCATGGTTTTTTAGGAGGGTGTCCTGCTCTGCTAACATGTTCTGGGTATTGGCATCCTTAGCAACTAATAATGTCAACAGACTCTCAATTTTACTCCAATCATTACCACTATTCTCACAAGAATTGCTTCCAGAAAATTGATCAGGATACTGATTAAAAGGTGGCTGCTGATACGAGTCATCATAATAATATGTAGGACACCCCTGTGAATAATATGGCTGCGGCTGCACAAAGGAATTAGCACAATAATGTGCAGAGGACCCCTCATATTGTGGACATAAAATAGTAAAATGGGGTCCTCCACAAATCTCACACATATTTACAGACTCAAAAGAAACAAAAGACACATAAAATTAGACTCCTACGACTCATTTTACAAAAAGACAGACTCAAAACAAAACACAAGTAGCACAGATATTGCAGATAAGTGTAATCAAAGCTAGTAAACGCAATCGCCAAGAGTCCCCGGCAACGGCGCCAAAAACTTGATGTGCTCAAAGTGGTTTAGTAATAACTAACTAAATTAACCTAAACTAGACACTCTAAGTTTTAAATTTATAACCTAAGACTCTCTAAACCTAAACCACACAACCGGCAAGTGTACCGGTCAGTGCAGTACAGCTAAAGTAAGTCCGAGTATCGAACCCACGAGACTCTACTGGAAAACGTAAACTAGACTCGACCACTTATCTACAAACTGACTTAATAATGTTTTGTTGCTTAAAAGGGGGGGTTTTCTAATAAACTACTAAAAATAAATAAAATAAAATAAAGGTTAACTAAAATTTACTAAACTGAACTAGAGACACGAACTTAGTTGAGCTGAATTCAGATGATGACAAGACACTACCTAGACCAGACTCCTAACTATGCCTGATAAGCTTCTATGGTTATGGAACTGAATTGGAACCGGGATCTTAAAATACTAAACATCAAGAATAAACTAGACACCCTCGACCCTTCTCAAGGGGAAACCCTAGAATATTTTTGTGCTGTTAAACTACCGGTTGGAGTACAAACCCTCACAGGTTATCTAACTCTTATGATCGAGTACCCGCTAGACAATCTACCTCACAGCGCGAAAGTCTCACTACACTAGGTGTAAGGGGTAATTATTGAAGCCTAGATCTAACTTGATATGCAGGAGTTGAAAGGGAAACTAGGCAGATCTTCTCACAAAGCCTCTAACCTAGCAATCTAACAACCTAGACATACCAACAAGTCCTCACCTCATAGCTATTGAACTTGGAAGAATACCTAAAATCTTCTAACCACCAAATATCACTCCTATGGTAAACTCGCGACTATTGACCATAAACTAGTTGCTACACAAAGTCTGCAACCTAACTAGCACTCATACATGAAAGACATTCACAAAAGTGCAAGTGGAGTGAATAAATGACAATAAGAAAATAATAAATACGCATATACACCAGATCTAGAGAAATCAAAATCTTTACTGAATCATAAATCCAAAACACGTTCCAAACACCATAGAAAAATTAAATCAAATCATAGTTATTTGTCTTAGCCTAGGTAGCTATAAAAGTTTTAGCCACAAATCATCTTGAAAAGAAAAACAAAGCCAAATAAAATTTCAACAATCATTATATAGAACAAAGATAATAAAGGAACGAAAACACCGAATGATTGACACCCGAATAATCGCTGGCTTAAAACCTTTGATCCCTGGCCTGCCTCCTCTCTAAAATTGCTCCTGTTGTGCTCTCTAAAAAATCAATCGCTCTTCTCTCCAATAAGTGGGAGCTGTCCCAAGATTCTCCACTTCGGCTGCTTTGTTCCACCCCCTTATAATTGTGCGCCTCCCCCAATGTATTTGTGCGCAACTCCTCTCAAGAAAAATAGCTCCTCCTCTATTAATAATAATTCTTCTCCAATTCATGATTTGGGCTTCGGCCCGTGGCTTTCCAAAGTCACTTTCTTTTGTTGTATTTTATATTATTATTATTATTATTATTATTATTATATATAGTATTATAACTCCTTGCTTTTGACTCGGGTGTTTTTGACTTAACCAAAGTTGTTCGTTTACGCTCCAACGTCCATAAACACCTACAAAATAAAAATAAATACACAAAACTAATAAAAATCTATAAAAACCTATTCTAAATAAAATAGACCGGTACAAGCTTAAAACTAATAAAAGTACTATCTAAATGACTCAAAAATTACACAGACTTTACACTGGAAATAGATGTATTTTACAATACATCAGTGTGTCACAAATGTGTAATAAAGGATATTCTTCCTTTTTCACAAAAACAGCATGCAAGATCATATCACCACAAGGCCAGAAGTTGATAGAGAAGATCATTGAAGATCACACTTTGTTGATAGCCAAAAGATGTGGCAATGTCTATGTAGTGGACATTGAAAAAGACAAAGTGCTGAACAATACTGCCTGTTTCTTCTCAAAGGCATCAACTTCAGAGACTGATCTCTGGCACAGGAGACTTGGCCATGTGAACTTTAAAACCATAAATAAAGTCACAAAAATGGGCTTGGTCAGAGGTCTACCCTTAAAAGTATACCAGTGTCAAGAACATTGTGTATCCTGTTTAAAGGGAAAACAGCATAAGTCCTCCTATAAGTCTATTGAAGAATCAAAAACAACTGCATGTCTTCAACTACTTCATATGGACTTATTTGGGCCTGTAAAAATCATGAGCCTTGGTAAGAAGAAGTACTGCTTAGTCATCATTGATGACTACTCAAGATTTACATGGGTATTCTTCTTATTTTCCAAGGATGAGGCTTCTGAAATCATCAAGTTCTTCATTCTACAAGTAGAGAAGCAATATTCTCTACCTGTCAAAACCATTAGAAGTGATAATGGGACAGAGTTCAGGAACAAAACTCTGGATGAATTCTGTTTGTCTAAAGGGATTATTAGACAATTCAGTGTTCCCAGAACTCCTAAGCAAAATGGTGTAGTAGAAAGGAAGAACAGAACTTTAATTGAAGGAGCAAGAACAATGTTAGCTGATTCTGGCCTACCATTATACTTTTGGGCAGAAGCAGTTAACACATCATGTTATGTTCAAAATAGAGTCCTTATTGTCAAGAGACATTCCAAAACTGCCTATGAAGTTCTTCATGGCATGAAGCCCCTTATCTCCTTTTTCAGGGCTTTTGGGTGTCAATGTTTCATTTTGAACATTAAGGAATCTATTTCAAAGTTTGCTGCCAAAGTTGATTCAGGTTACTTTCTTGGTTATTCCTCAACTAGAAAAGCCTACAAGGTTTTTAACTCAAGAACCAGGATAGTAGAAGAAACACTGAATGTCAAGTTCAATGAGTCAAAACACACTCTCATTCCAGCACATCCTGCTGAACTTTTTGACCTTGACAGCTTCCATTTTGGACCTGAAAAGACTGTCACTTCATCCAAACCTACTTATTATGGTGATCAAAGGTTTGATGATGAGGATCCAGCACCATGGACTCCTCAAACAGTCATTAAGTCAACTTCAAAACCATCAGAAGTTTCACAAACTTCTGATTCAACAAATACTGAGGAACAAACTCAAATGGTTTAAAACAAAGATCATCCACTTGAACAAATCATAGGTGATATTGCATCAGGTGTTCTTACAAGAAACCAGCTTTCCAACTTTTGTCTCTTCTCAGCATTTATTTCACAGTTGGAACCAAAGAAGTACCAAGAAGCCCTTAAAGACAACAATTGGGTGCAAGCAATGCAAGATGAATTGCTTCAATTCAATAAGCAACAGGTTTAGGAAATCTGTCCCTTACCACCAAACAAGCAACCAATTGGCACAAGATGGGTTTTTAGGAACAAACAAGATGAAGCTGGTATGATTATAAAGAACAAGGCAAGACTGGTAGTACAAGGTTACTCTCAAGAAGAAGGAATTGACTATGATGAAACCTTTGCTCCAGTTGCAAGGCTTGAAGCCATCAGGTTATTTCTGGCCTATGCCATTTCCAACAAAATAAAAGTTTATCAAATGGATGTTAAGAGTGCATTTTTGTATGGAAAAATTAAAGAGGAAGTGTATGTTTGTCAGCCACCTGGGTTTGAGGATCCTTCTCATCCTAAGTGGGTGTACAAACTAGACAAAGCTCTTTATGGGCTCAAACAGGCTCCAAGAGCCTGGTATGAGACACTTTCAACCTTTTTACTCAAAAATACCTTCACAAGAGGTGCCATTGATAAAACTCTTTTCATAAAACATGTTGGAAATCATATCTTACTTGTTCAAATATATGTTGATGATATCATTTTTGGTTCAACAAACACAAAATTGTGTGATGAATTTAAGAAACTCATGCAATCAAAATTTGAGATGAGTACAATGGGAGAACTGCAGTACTTTCTGGGACTGCAGATTAAACAACAAACAAATGGAACTTTTATACATCAATCAAAATATGTTAAAGAATAATTAAACAAATTTTCTTTACAAGACTGTAAATCATGTTCCACTCCCATGACACCAACCACACAAGTTGAACCAGATGATCAAGGAAAACAGGTTGATCAAACCATGTATAGATGTATGATAGGTTCCCTTTTATATCTAACTGCTTCTAGACCAGATATTATGTTTTCAACTTGTGTATGTGCTAGATATCAATCAGCTCCTAGGGAATCACACCTCATTGCAGTCAAAAGAATCTTCAGATATCTGAAAGGAACTCCAACACTTGGAATTTGGTATCCTGCTTCAAGCAATACCAAGTTATCAGCTTTTTCAGATAGTGACTATGCAGGGTATAAAATGTCAAGAAAATCAACATCTGGTGGTTGTCAATTCTTAGGAAACTGTCTAGTGTCCTGGCAATCAAAGAAACAAACATCCGTTGCAACTTCAACTGCTGAAGCTGAATACATTGCAGCTACAAGTTGTACATCACACATACAATGGCTCCAGTATCAACTTCTTGATTATGGAATCAAAGAAACCAAGACACCATTGCTTGTAGACAGCAAATCTGCCATTAGCATCATTCAAAATCCTGTTTAGTTTTCAAAAACCAAACATATTGAAATCAGGTATCATTTCATAAGAGATTGCTATGAAAAAGGCAAGATTGAAGTGAAACATGTAGCAACAGCTAATCAAATAGCTGACATATTCACTAAACCCCTTGACACATCAACATTTCAGAAGTTAGTATCCATGCTTGGGATGCTAAATTTGTAAGTGTTTCTCTTTACTTTTCTGCACATATTTTTCATTTTTCACTTACATCTGTTTTCAAAATTGAAAACTTCTGAAAAACAAACAAGAGAGAAACTACTGATGTACAAAACATCAGTATGCGAATTTTTCTGAAAAGTGATTAACTTCTGATAAAACAACCTTCAGAAGTTATGAATAAAGTATTTATAAAGTATTCTCATCAGTTGTTCAAAACTACTGAAGAGAAAGTGGGAACTACTGATGAAAATAATTCTTCATCAGCAGTTTGGTCAAAAAGGGCAAATCAGACTTTTCCCACATCAGAAGTTTGACCTAGGCGGTTTAAAACTTCTGATAAAGAAGTTTGACCTAGGCGGTTTAAAACTTCTGATAAATACCTTTTTCCAACACTTATCCATTTAAAAAGCAAAAATTCCCTCCTTCTCTCTCAAAAAGCTCTCAAACCCTGAACCTGCACAAACACTGTTCGATTCAATCACACACAAACCACATGGCTTTAGTTCTAAAACAAGGACACAATCTTAGAGCCTACTTAGAGAAACAAGAAGGCTGGTCCCAATACGATGAGATCATTGATCTTGTCGTCAAATCCCAATATATCACCGCTCTCACAATAGACCCACCAATACATCCTAAAACTCTCAATGAGTTCTGGGCTAATGCTGAGACAGTGATGGTGGACGATGAGGTTATCTCTCTCAACTCAACAATCCAAGGGAGAAGAATGGCCATCACACCGGCCACACTTGCAATTAGACTGGGGTTAAATGATGTGAATGCCCCTAAACAGGTTGCAAACTCTGAAATCCACCTAACCATGACAGAATGTGGTTATCAAGGTACTCTCTCACAAGCTAAAATCTTTAAAAAGTATTTTGAACCAAAATATAAACTTTTGTTTCATTATATAATTATGTGTTTGAGTCCTAAAACAGGGTCTTATGACCAGATGCCCTTAACCTTTCAACCAATTTTTCATTCCATAGTGAATGAAACAAAATACAGGGCATCAAAACTTTTCTTTAATGAATTGGTGTTACATCATAATAACACTAAAAAGAAGTTTTTGTTATACCCAAGGTTCATTATGCAATGCATAATCAAAGAACTGGGTGATGAAGTGCTTGTGGGTAAAACTGCAATTTTGAAACCCTTAACCTCACAAGCATACTCTAAGCACAACAAACAGGCTGCCTGGCCAGAAGATGACCAAAGGGAACCAGAACCAGTCCCCATGGAACCCTCATCTTCCAAACCTACACCCCCAAAGGCCAAGAAACCCAAGGAACAAAAACAAAAACCCACCAAACAAAAAAGAAAAGTTGTTCAGGAGGTTGAGATGCCTGAACAAACTATTGTGCAATTTGCACTTCCTAAAGATGTGACTGAAACATCCTCTTAGTCTCATCCATCTCAAACCCCACCAAGAGCACCAATCACAATTCTTTTCAAAAGAAAAAGACTTAAGAAAACCATTCCTATTGATGCTTCTTTTGAAACTGCTGAACCCACTGCCCAAACTACTGAACCAGCACCCCAACTTTTTGAACCTGATTTTGAAATAGCCAAACTTCTCTCTGGGCTAAAAGAGAAAGTACCATCTAAACATGTCAGTCCCCAACAACCACATCAAACAGGGGACATAGCCTCAGAATTTGACATGGATGTGGACACTCAAAGCCCTAACCAAAGAGATGAGGATGAACCAGGGTCTCTAAGCCCAAACTTATAAACTCTTGGTACTTTTGACGCTGCTACTACTCATTTACCACCCAGTGGTGGATCTGAGGAAAGAAGCAACATAGCTAAGACCTCAACTGTGGCAACTACTGATGAAGGCTTAATGCCTGAGGTAGGAAATCCTCTGAACCAAGAAAAAGAGGTACATGAGACAACTGAGTTGGGCTCAGCTCATGATGTAACTGATACAGTCCTCATTGAGGATGTAATCAGGGATTCAGATGATTCCATTGACTTGGATGATGTTTCAAAACACAAAACTACTGAATTGACGGCTACAAGTGAAGGTCCTGCACCTGGTGTATCTATGCTCAAGAAGCTAGTCACACCAGATCAGGTTAAAGTCCACTTAATCCCTGATTCCCCTAGAGTGGCATCTTTTGTACAACAAGAAGATCAACCAAAAACATACCCCTCACTACAAATGCCTACCCAATTCCCTGGGCAATCCAGCATAGACATGAACCAGCTATGCAGCCCAGATGGTCCCTTATATCATATGATGAACACCCTCATCAAAAATCACTTCCAGACCTACACAGCTAACTTGGAGCTGTCAATCAAGAACCAATTTGGAGTGATACAGACAAAGATGAACGATCTGTCCAACAAGATTGAATTCAACAGCAAACAGATTGCTACTCTTATAGGTCAGTTCTCCCAACCTTCAACATCAAAACCTGATGAAGCCAAAAAGGGGGAGAAAACTAAGGAACCTATGGAGTCACTTGAAGCTAGGAAAAAGGCAAGAGTGGCTATCCAAGAAAGAGAACAAAGAAACCAAGCCAGAAAAGAAAAACTGGCACAACAATGTGGTGTCTCTATTCAAGAAATAGAAGATGCTGAAAAGTCTGATGAATCCCAAGGGCACAATGAAGAAACCTCTGATGGACAAAGTTCTGATGAAGACTTAGAAAGTACTGAAGACAATCCTTCAGTAGTTGACAAACCTTCAGTAGTTGTCAACCCATCAGATGTTAACACTTCCAACACTCAAACTACTGAACAAGAGCCTTCCAGATCAACTGAACCTACTCAACCAACTCCTGTTCCTCCTAGGCCTATTACAACAGTTACCACTATGACTGTACTAAACCCTTCTCAAATCTCTCAATCAGCAGAACTTCTTGAGAAGAGTTTAGTGGCAGTTTAGAAGAAAGCCAAGGAAGATCAGATTTGGAAACTTCTGGAAGAAAGGGATGACTTGGACTTAAACCTGGATGAAAAGCTACAGGCTTATGAAGCTAAACTTCAAAGGCAGGCTAGCCTAGACAGAATTGCTGAGGAAGACAAAAGACATCAACTGATGTCTTATATTACTAAGAACAGCAAGATCAAAGCCCGTACATTAAAGAGACTCTCCATGGAAGAGCTGACTAGAAGAGCTCAACTTATTGCAGACAAACTTGCAACAAGTAGAGATGCAAAAGCCAAGAGAGCCCAAATGATAGAAGAACTAGTAGCTAATGGTTATGGTTCAAAAGCCTCTGTGTCCAAATGGAAAGAAGAAAGATTAATGGATACTTACAGAAAATACAAGGCTGCAAGGGCTGCAAATCCAGAGAAGTTTGAAACTGCTGAAGTATCAACTTCAATAGTTAGAACTTCTGGTGTTCAATTAAGACCAGCTACTCAAAAGAAGAAATCAAAGGTGAATGTGAAGACTGATTTCAGAATGGTACTACTAGAAGGAAGTACAGTAGTCCATTTTGACTTTGATATTGAAGAAAAACCTCTAATCACACAATTCAGGGATCCTTCCACCTTTGCCTATCAAATCCAGAAAACCATCAAAGACAAACTGCACACTAAGGTAGTTACTGAGCATCATTTGCCAACTTTTCAAATACCTAATGTGATACAACAAGAACAAGGAGGTGAATCCCACCTGAGAGTCACTGAAGTTGAAAACATCCAACACTCAGGAGTATCCCAGGGTACCACTATGGTTCCTTACACTTTAGACTTTGACAAGTCTAAAGTACCTATCATCAGATGGTCCTTTACTGATAACAACTCAGTACTAGTGACAAGAAGAGATCAGACAAGCAGAGCCTATAAGTCGATGAATGATCTGAAGAAGCTATCAACTCAAGACCTGCTTACAATCCAACATCTAGAACCACAAAAAGGATCTCTCACTGATGAACAGCTGAACCAGCTAAAGAATTCCATGTTCAAAGGAATATGGAAGATTGTGAATGATAGAAGAAAACAATAAGGAATTAGGAAGGTTTTGGCTTCATCAATCCAGGGGGAGATTGTTAGGACAAAGAGGATTGGTGAAACCACTTTTGCAAACCTTAGTCTAATTCACTTCTGTCAAAATATTCTAAGTATAGAACTGCTGGAGAAGGAAGATCAAACTGCTGAAGAAGAGATTACACAAGTACTGAAGAAGAAAAGTCATCAGAAGTTCTGAAGTCCAAACCAGACATTTCTACTGAAGAACTACTGAAGACAAACTACTCGTCAGTAGTTTGTCATTCATCAGTACTTATGAGAAGATCTTTTCCACCGCCTTTTGTATCAGTAGTTTATTAGTTTAGTATTACTTTTACTTTATGTACAAGTTCCAAGATTGCAACTTGTTGCAACTTGTCTCTGAACTTGCTTTTTGGCAAGGTTCATGTATTTGTAAAGTCTATAAATAGAAGGGTTCATCCCTCTGTTTTAGACATTGATTTTAATACAGAAATCCTTCAAAGCATATTATTGTTATTTCCATTTCATATTTGTTGAGAATCTGTCTAAGTGTTTCATTCTCATTCAATACTTAGATTCTCAATAAATACATATCATTTATTAGTTTCTCAAACATCTAGGGGGAGTAATAACTCCGGTTGATAAGTGTAGCTTTAAACTCATAACATTCCGCTGTGCTATCACTGATCAAGAACTTGCTAAACACCTAAGTGTTCACTAGCAAGTTCATTCAAAGAGCAATACTGATCCAACAGGCACTTTTATTGTCCTGAAATAGATCCTCTATGGCTATCCATGCTTCATATGCGGTTTCAGATTTATCAATGACAGTGTGTAAAAGATCTTTGGAAACGGTGTTATATATCCATTGTAAAACATTGGCGTCAAGCCGCTCCCAATCATCTAGGGTTTTCATGGAGGTGGAGAATGTGGGTTCGGTTGGTGGGGGACGAGGGGAGAGGTGGTCATGAACCATGAACGCCTTACAATGTATAGTAAATAAAGTGGACCATGAACCATATTGAGAGGATTCGATTTCAAGGGTTATGGGGATAAAGTTTTTAATGTTTGACACAGTTGTTGCAGGGTAAAGTTTGGATTCTATAGTAATGGTGGGGGAGGGGTGTTAGGAGATGTCATGGTGCTGTGAGAAAGAAAGGAAGGAAGAAGGGATCGGAAGTGAGAAGAACCGATCGGAGATAGGCGGCAGGGAAGAAGAAGAGGGTTAGGGTTTGCTGGACTCGTGATACCATGAAAGAATTCAAACCCATGCATATCTCATTGATTGGAAGTGTATAAATAATTACAATATGATCTCCTAACTATGGTAACAGATAATTACAAATTACTACAAATAATATCACTTCTAAATATACAATCTATTATATACAAAGCCACCAAAACCCTAATCTAGAGAGAATACAGAGATGATATGAAGACGAATAATACAAGTGAGAGAAAGTAACAATCTATTTATACTGCCTCGAGATCCATCCAGCTACCATCAGCATAAACCTCAGCCCTTGATCAAAACAACTTGAATAGATCTCCACCGTCCATTTATAACAACTCGTAACAAATATCACATGAACACTTGTCACACGAGCACAATACGAGCTAGGCTATTTAGCCAACAGCCATTAAGCCATCGGGCCAATCATTGAGCCAAAGATACAAGCCCATTATTTATATTTAATAAGCCCAACATGTGAAACAATAAATAACCCAATAATAACCTTTAGAACATATGAATTAGTTATACATGTTATATTTTTAACACGCCCCCTTAATTCATATGTCTAAACATGTCAACCATTTTAAAGTCAACACAAAACTTCTTATGCTGCTGAATGCTTAAATCTTTGGTTAAACCATCAGCAACTTGATTTTCTGTGCTAACTTTAATAGTTTCAACAAGACCAACAGCAACCTGTTCTCTTAAAAAATGAATGTCTAACTCAAAATGTTTTATCCTGTCATGAAAAAAAGGATTAGCAGCAATAGAAATTGCTGCTTTGCTGTTGCAAAACAATTTTAATGGTAACATACAAGAAATGTTAAGTTCACTTAACAAGTTCTTTAACCACATTAACTCACATGTAGCAGAGCACATAGCTCTGTATTCTGCCTGAGCAGAGGACCTAGATACAGTGCTTTATTTTTTGCTCTTCCATGAAACAAGACAATTACCTAAGGCCTTAAGGGGTGCTACTAGAAATATTTTCTCCTTTCACTGATTTTAACCAATCCTGCATTGCCACGTCACTTCACTAATTTACTTCACTGAAACACCTTTTTGTAGGCAACACTCCACTGATTCTTTTATTTTTTTTATAATTTTACTAAACCTTTTATTTATTATTATTATTTCACACGGTTTAAAATTAATTACCTTACTATTTCAACCGTCCCAACCTCACGGTCAGAAATAAGTATGGAAACCGTTCAATCGAATTGAATGGCATTGATACCGTTCCACCAAGCTGTTAGAATTTTTTTATATATAAACTTAGCATACGGTTGGGTTAAAACACACTTTTACCACCGTTTATACAAAGAAACACACACACGAAGATGACTCGTTGGACCACCGAAGAAGAGATTGCATTGGTGATATGCTACCAAGACGCTGCGAATGACCCGGAACTTCAACAACGTCGTTCGCAGGTTTTTTGGGTACGTGTACTGGCCGATTTCAACCGCCTAGTTGGCACCGATGACCGCACAACCGTCAGCCTGCAGCGGAAGTGGACCGATCTCACCAATAAGTGTGATTGGTGGATCAACATGTACCAGAACACGTTAAGGGAGCAGCCGGGCATTGAACCAGAGTTGGCTATCGAGCTCACGCATGTGGATTATGCATGTCGATACGACAGCAGCTTTGACCATGTCGAGGCATGGCAACTGTTGCGCCAACTCTAGGTTTTTTTATTTCTTTTAATGTATTTTATTTTTAGTTTTTTATGTTTAATAGTTATGAATTTTAGTTTTTATGTTTATTTATATTTAATGTTCATATTAAACAAACCGTTTAAGAAGGTATAGATATACATAAAACAAATGGTAAAAGTAAAAAAAATAATCATAAAATAAGGTATATAAAAAAGTAAAAAATAAAATAAATCAACGGTACCAGCACGGTAAAGAGCACCAGCAAAACGGTCCACGGGACCACTACCAGCGTGTATAGCGGCGGTGATACCGTGCTGGTTGTTGGTACCTGTGGCCAATTCGGGTGGCGCCCCGTCCCCCCTAAGAATATACAGTAACCAGTTACAGACTTTCTAATCAACAAGCATTTTGCCCGGTCAGTGCAAACAAAGCCTTTCAACTGAAAGTCACTAGATTTGGTAAATGAAATACCTTTTCCAAGGGACTCTTTCAAATACCTAAGAAGCCTTAGGGCAGTTTGAAGGTGTCCCTTTGTAGGTTTGTGCATAAACTGACTTAAACATTGGACTGCATAGCTAATATCGGGCCTTGTCAAAGACAAGTAGATAAGTTTTCCTATTAACTTTTGAATCTCAGTTATGTTATCTAATACATCACTGTTTTTATCATTTTTAACATTAACCACATAACTTGGTTCAATAGGATTACTAACAGGTTTATATCCAAGATACCCAAACTCAGCAAGAAGTTCTAAACAATACTTCCTTTGTGACAAACAAATAGAACCATCAGAATACAACACTTCTATTCCTTAAAAGTATTTTAACTTTCCCAAGTCCTTTATAAGAAATTTTGAACTAAGACACTTTTTAACTTTTTCTATTTCACTAACATTGTATCCTGTTATAACCATGTCATCCACATAGACTAATAAGACCATAAATATACTATCTTTAGATAAAACAAACATGGAATAATCACAAATGCTTTGAACAAACCCCATTTCAACCAACACAGTGGTCAACTCTTCATTCCACTTTCTTAGGGCTTGTTTTTGCCCATATAAAGACTTAACTAATTTGCACACTTTAGACTCTTCTTTAGAGTAATACCCTTTAGGGGGAGTCATATACACATCTTCAGTGATAGACCCATATAGAAAGGCATTATTAATGTCCAATTGGTACAAAGTCCAGTTATGTTGGACTGCCATGCTAATGATGCACCTGACTGTAACCATTTTGACTACTGGAGAGAATGTTTCTCCAAAGTCCAAACCCTCTCTTTGGTTATAGCCCTTTGCAACTAGCCTGACCTTGTACCTTTTTATCTCCTCATTGGCCTTATATTTAATCTTAAATACCCACTTACTTCCTATGGGTTTTCTACCAACAGGCAAATCAGTTAACACCCAAGTATTATTCCTATGTAAAGCCTCCATCTCATTATTCATTGCCTCAACCCATTTGGGATCCTTAGCAGCCTCTATATAAGATGTTGGCTCAACAGACTTATTTAACTCAGACACAACATTTGTTTTCAAAGGATAGGTTGGAGTAGTTAACTACTTTCTTAACTCCATATTTAACTTTTCCTTCTACAACAAATTCATTAAATTTCCTAGGAAAAGTAGACACTCTACTAGATTTTCTAATAGAACTTCCCTCAGGTGGAATTATCTCATCATTTGTTAAATCCTCATCATAGTCTGCCCTACCAGGTTCACTACAACCTGGGTTAGGCTGATGACTAGTGTCACGGCCTTTGTCAGCCCTAGGAGTGACCCCTTTGCTAACTAGAAGACTCAACATGAGAATTATTGTTTCCCCCTTCATCATTGGGAAGATTGTTCCCCTCAGTCATTATAGAATTTTCAATGTTTAATGAATCAAAACCGTCAAAAAAGTTTAAATGGTTTTACCGTTTGATTACCAGTGTTAGACTCTAAACTTTCAGTATTAGATTTAAAAGGAAAAACCTCTTCATAAAATCTAACATCTCTAGAATACTCTACTTGTTTTGAATCTAAATTCCAAAGTTTATAACCCTTTTTAAAACTAGAATACCATATTAAAACACATTTTTTAGCACAACTAGACATTTTATCAGACTCATTCAAGACAGTGCTAAAACACAAACATCCAAAACTTTTTAAATGACTGAGAGTGGGGGGAACCCATATACAACCTCATAAGGACTTTTTCCTAAAAGAACAGAAGAAGGAAGCCTGTTTATAACATATATAGCAGTTAATACACACTCAAACCAAAATTTCAATGGTAATCCACTCTGAAATAACAAAGCCCTAGCCATATTTAAAAGGTGTCTATGTTTTCTTTCCACCACACCATTTTGTTGTGGTGTGTATACACATGTTGTTTGGTGAATAATACCCTTAACCTTACAAAAGTTTATCATTTGATTGTTAACAAATTCAGTACCATTATAACTTTTGAAAATCTTAACACCTTTTTTAAACTGTGTTTTTAGAAGTTCATAGACCTCAACTATACTATCAAACAATTCTAGAAAAATCATCAACAACAGTTTGAAAATACCTAAACCCTTCTTTACTAGAGACCCTATATGGGCCCCAGACATCTAAGTGAACCACATCACCTAATTCTTTTGTTTTATGATCACTAAGTGGAAAGGGTTGCCTAGTTTGTTTTGCCTTATGACATATTTCACATGGTTTAGTATTAGTTGTTTCAACTCCTAGACTACCTTTTAAAATGGCTAAGACCTAATCAGAGGGATGACCAAGTCTATTGTGCCACAAATCAGTGTCACAAGAACTATTAAAACAAACATTAATAGAACTTACATTATCTCCTACAAAATATAGACCATCACTTTGTTTACCAGTCACCAGGATTCTCTTGCACTTGGAATCCTGGTTATAACAGTTAATTTCATCAAACAGAATAGACAACTTGCTATCTTTAGCAAGTTTATGTACAGACATAAGACTAACACAATAGTCAGGAACCAAAAAGACATCATACAACACAACACCATTAGCCATTTTAATATCTCCAATTTTAGAAACCTTGGCACTAGTGCCATTTGGATGTTTGACCTTTAAGTCATAGTTGGATACATCAACACAGTTAAACATATCTTTTTCACAATTTGTCATGTGCTGATTAGTACCAGAATCAGATATCCAACTTTGACATATAAGATTCTTAACAATACTAGAACAGTTAGACCAATTTTTGAAAACTTTTTCCAATTTAGACAAACAAGACATACTAGAAAAACCACTTATGCTCACACTCTTACCTCCTATGTTAGAGTGCTGAGCATCAGAACCACCTTTCTCACTAATCAAATGCAGCAGCTTAGACACCTGCTCTGCAGAGAAAGGCATAGTAGCACCAGAAGTACCAGCAACAGGGGAGACCCCCTGTTTACTACTTGAAGCATTATTAGACACACTACCTTTGAAAGATTGTCTACCAGGCTTCTTTTTGAACCCTGGTGGATAACCAACCAGCTCAAAACACCTGTCAATAGTGTGTCCTATCATGTTACAATGAGTACATTTCAAATTAGGATTAGTGTAACACCCCAACCGATGGCGGAAACATCGAGGTGTCACGTAATCACGATTGTTCAAAAGCTCATGGTACTAAAGTGTAAATATTATTTAAATTAATGATTGAAAGTCAAACCAATACATCAAGTCTCAAAACAAAACGATACATAAAGCTTGTTTATTATTCCTAAGTCCAATCCTAAGTGACAATCATCAAGCGTTCCCTGAAACATGTACAAAATAAAACGTCAACAATAATGCTGGTGAGTGCACTTAGTTTTGTGTACATATAGTATAAATATAAAAATGTTTACAATTCAAGTGTCATGAGTCATTCAAGGCAAATATGGAAAACACGTAAGCACACAATACGGGTCAAAATCAAACCTCTTAAGTGACAAAGATTAAAGCATTAACAATGACCTAGGACTTCCCACCACCATAGGTACTTTCCACTAGGCGAGTTGTCAATTTAAATAGCGCTATCCATTGTTAAAGTCGGCTAGCCAAGTTAATGATTTTGTAATGATTGCAAGTATACTATGTCTATGTTTAAGCACGAAGCACAAGAATTCAAAGCAAAACACGTGTATGAATTGTATGTAAAAACGTTTATGAATATGTGTAAGTATAGGTTTAATATGTGTACATTAATCACCCCAAAATGTGTAAAAGATAAAAAGGGGATAGGTATACTCACAGTTTTGCTAAGCGCGATAAATCTAAATAAACTCGTCACAAGATAAAACTTGAGAATTCCGAAGAACTCAACCTATTCGTATAAGAATACTAATGAGTAAAATGACTTACAAAAATCTAAGGCATCTAAAATCTAAGACATTAGGGTTTGCTAGACTAGTTGAGGAAGATGAGTGTTACGATTATTCGAAAATAATAATATCGTATTCAAAAAGTATAACATAATTTAAGTTCAAACACATGACTAAGAAATAATTATTTATATTTGAATATTTTGAATAAAAATTCTAAACAATTTATTAAAAGATTTTAGTTAATCAATTAACTAAATTATATAATTACAATAATTGTAATTAATTACATAAATCCATACATATAAGTAAAGTATTAAAACTGTCACACCCTCAAATTTTCACTACGGGGTTTTACCGCGAGGCACATGACATACCAGGATCCCATAGCCATAAGTCATATGAACGAACTCTAAATGCCCAAACCATTTAGTTCGTTTTCAAAAATCAAGTTTAGTTAAGTTGCAGAAGCGTAAACCAAATTTAAACCTTTTAAAACCATGCGCAAAACAACGCGCCCAATTTAAAACCATATGAAAGAAAACATAAAAGCATAATATGTAATTTAGGTGTATGCCCAAGACCCCAAATGCAGTGAAGTGTACAGTGCTTTCTAATCCTGGCACCGGAAGCTAACTACCTGCAAAAGCATGAATATAATGGGTCAACAAACAATGTTGGTGAGTTCACTAAGTAAACTAAATGAGTATGTAAATGCGCTGGTTTCCAAAACCACGTAAACAAGTAATTGAGTTGGTTCCAAGAACCGTGTAAACACTAGTTCATCGCATGTCAAGGGTAGCTAACCCATTCATGATAACTAATACCGATATACCGAACTGCTGATGTACGTGTAGCCACAAATGTGAGCCGCATGCCTTACATCATTGCCTATCAACAATGATAAAATCTGTTAAGTTATAGTTCACTCCCGCACTCCCCAAGCTGGTGTGAGGTTTGTCAGACCTAATAGCGCTATCAACTAATAACCCGCTTGACATAAACCGGCAACTCATTCGGTATGTGAAGGACTTACAGATGATAGAGTTGGTTTAGTTCATCAAGGACACAGTTTGCGAACTAGCAAAAACCCGACTCACACAAGGAGTCACAAACCGACCCATACAAGGGTCCATAGCATCCCAACCCGGGATGTGTAAGTAGTCCCAAATCAGACTAGAAAATAGTAGTCCCAACCCGGACTAGAAAAAGTTAAGTACTTTGTCTCAACCCGAGACGCATGCTTTTGAGAAAAGAGTAGTGAAACTCACCTTAGGTTGCACGTGAATAATCCAAATTCCTCAGACAGAAATGAGCTACCGAATCCCTATTACAAATGTCACTAGGTGAGTATATGTGCATAACCAACACACCATACAACTCGTTTGTCCAAGACTTTTAAAGTTCAAACCGTGTAGTGACACCTAATGACTCTACATGCACAAGTAAGTCCTACGTATCCCGTTGGTGATCATATTGATTATTATCAGTTTATACCTCATACACATCTCATATAAGTATTCATGCAAGTTCATGTCAAATACGTACCACATAAGACTCCAAATAGTCACGTAAACATCCCTTACACAATCTGCGTTTTCAGGGCAGATTATATGCTGTGAAAAGCAAATTATTTAAAATACTTAACAAACGAATTAAACTCCCAAATTTTTACTGAATATTCATTGGGATTCATTTGATAATCCATATTTTTGTTTTGTCTCACAACCAAACACAAAAATTATTAAAAATCGTACAACACAGCTATATCCAGAAAATTTTGCACAGCAGGTCAGTTTAGTAGAAAAATTCCCAAAAATTGTGTATTGATCCAAACGAGGTGAATCCAATTGGAAAAGCCAAGTTTTTCCAATGTTGACCTACTGTCCAAATTTCATAACTTAACCCTTTGTAAATCTCGAGTTATAACCGTTTAAAGTTGACCCAATTTATATTTCTAAAAATCTGATATGACTTTTAAACTTATAAAATCATGAATACATATCAAAACAAGTACAAAACGCATGATTTTGGACTTTTTGAAAAGCTAACATCATAAGTTATGTTTTAGCATCAGAAAACAATCAGATTACACATGTTAATCACCCTATAATATTGAAGATCATGTCTATTTGACTAGTCAAAATAATAATTCTAGTCAAAGTCTTCCAAGATTTGTGCTTCAAGACTTGCTCCATCTTTGTGGCTTAAGTGATCAATAATGTTGACCTTGACCATTGACCAACATTATTAATCATTGACCAAGACTAGCCCTAACATTAGCTTCCTTGGATTATGCCCCAAAGTTTAGTCATTTCCTCATTTTACATTTTCTTCATGTATTTATAGGAGGTTGTTTCCTCCTTGTTATGTACCAAACATTATAATAAAAATAACATCTTTCATAATATTTCTACATTTCTTATACCAAATCCACCCAGCCATTTTGAGAGTCGTTGGCGTTTAGAAACCGAGCAGCCCTCCCGCTGCAGGGCTCAAACAAATAAATAAAATCAAATCACAAAATACAACACGTAAAACACATACCTTGAATTGCTAGAGTCCCTAGAATCTCAAGATAGCACCCGAAATAGCTTGAACTAGTGAAAAATTGATGAAGATTGAGATTGAAAGGTGGTTGTGGGGTTGCTCCTAATCCACGGCGCAAGGGGGTTCTAGGGTCGGGGTTTATTTTTTTTTTTTTTATAAATAATATGCTAGGGTTAAGATCATGGGCCAAGGTTTCGGGCTCTAGTGATTTTTTTTTATCTGATAAGCGAGCCCATTAGCCCTATTTAACTCTCGAGATTAATCCCGACAATAATAGTCCTACCAACTCATATAAACCTATTGTTTTATCAATTCATATTATGTTTACCCTAAGTGCACATATCTCATAACGTTTATGTACAAGTTAACTAACACGCAGTAGTTCACATAAGCATGCAATTCACATACACGTGTTATTCCACATTCATCAACACCCAATCATTCATATAATCATGCATGTCTAACAAATCACCAACGTTCGGGATACAGGACTCGCGTGTGTGTCAAGACAAGGGTTTTCCTAACTATAACGTACGTTAATGTCACCTAACATATGTTATTGTTACATAACATCCTGAAGGACCTGTTTATTTAACCCTAGCTAAGTGTTTAACCACGTATGATTATGGAAATTAACTAGAGTTCAGTAAAAGAGTTAACATGAAAATGCGGGGTGTCACATCATCCCTAAGTTGAAAAGAATTTCGTCCCGAAATTCAGCAAGTAAACAGTAAAGTCGGCTAAAAAAATGTGTGCTTGGTTCCCGGATGTCACATCATCCCCAAGTTGAAAGGAATTTCGCCCCGAAATTCACTTTGAGATAGTTGCTTTACGTTTAGTGTTTGGTTTATGCATAGTTTCAGGTTCAGTAAAGAGATGTTGGTATTTAACCCGCATTTGATCCATGCGTTCCCACGTGTATTCCAGTCCTAGACGAGAATTCCATAGTACCTTAATAATAGGTATAGTGTTTTGTCTGAGTTTCTTGACGCCCCGCTCAAGAATCTCCACCGGTTCTTCCATGAACCGTAGCTGATCGTCCACCTGGATCTCCTCCAGTGGCACCACCAGCGTTGTATCCGATAAGCATTTCTTTAAGTTTGATATGTGGAATACGTTGTGCACTCCACTGAGTTCATCAGGCAAGTTTAACTTGTAAGCTACCGGACCAATCCTTTCGACAATCTCGAATGGTCCAACGTATCGTGGGTTTAATTTTCCCTGTTTTCCAAAGCGTATCACTCCCTTCCAAGGTGACACCTTGAATAGAACCTTGTCCCCAACCTAGAACTCTAAAGGTTTCCTACGCTTATCAGCGTAACCTTTCTGTCGATCACGAGCAACAGCCATCCGATTTCTGATTTGCACTATCTCCTCAGAAGTTTCGTGCACAAGTCCGGGACCTGTTAGCTGGCTATCCCGAACTTTAGTCCAGCAGATGGGAGACCTACACTTGCGTCCATATGTGCCTCAAAAGGCACACACTGTATCGAAGTGTGGTAGCTGTTGTTATACGAGAATTCAATCAAGGGCAAGTGCTTATCCCAACTGTTGCCAAAATCCACCACGCACGCTCGTAGCAGATCTTCCAATGTTTGGATGGTACGTTCACTCTGTCCATCCGTCTGTGGGTGATAGGCTGTGCTCATATCTAAGCGAGTTCCCAAAGCATTTTGGAGAGTAGTCAAAAAAATGAGAAGTGAATCGCGCATCGCGATCAGATATAATAGAAATAGGCACCCCATGCCTAGAGACTACCTCCTTGATGTAGAGATTAGCTAGTTTCTCCAGCGAGTCCGTTTCCTTTATTGCCAGAAAGTGTGTCGATTTGGTTAAACGATCCACGATAACCCAAATTATGTTATGGCCAGTTGGCGTTCTAAGAAGCTTTGTGATGAAATCCATAGAAATCCCGTCCCATTTCACATAGGGATTTCTGGTTGCTGGAGTAGGCCTGAAGGTTTCTGATATTCAATTTTAACCTTCGCACAAGTCAAGCACTTACTAACATAAGTGGTTATTTCAGCTTTCATGTTTGGCCACCAGTAAAGAGTTTTGAGATCTTGGTACATCTGGTGCGAACCAGGATGTACCGAATGTCGAGAGGTGTGAGCTTCATGAAGTATTGAAGACCATCTGTCTTCAGTTCCAGGTGCTTATCAGCACCATGTAATGTTTCAAGCCCGATGTTTTCTTCTTTCAAAGCCTCGCCCTGGGCTTCACGTATCTTATCAGGAAGATTAGAATGTACGGTAAGTTATAAAGCTCGCACCCGTTTGGGTTTTGTTTCCTTACGACTGAGGGCATCAGCTACTACATTGGCTTTCTTTGGATGATACCTGATGGCACAGTGATAATCATTCAGAAGCTTGACCCATCGACGTTGTCACATGTTCAGCTCCTTTTGATCGAATATGAGTTAAAGGCTCTTGTGGTCAGTGAATATCGTACACTTCGTCCCATATAGATAATGCCTCCAGATCTTTAGAGCCAAAACCATTGCTCCCAGTTCCAAGTCATGGGTGGTGTAATTCTTCTCATGAACCTTTAATTGACGTGAGGCATACGCGATCACCTTATCACGCTGCATCAGCACACACCCTAACCCTTGGATAGACGCATCACAGTACACCACGAAGTCCTCTGTACCCTCAGGTAGTGATAGTATAGGTGCACTGCAAGGTTTCGACTTTAATAATTGAAAAGCAGATTCTTGGGCATCTCCCCACTTGTAAGTAATACCCTTCTGTGTCAAGGCAGTGAGGGGTTGAGTGATCTTAGATAATCCCTCAATGAATCTACGATAATATCCCGAAAGACCAAGAAACTGGCGCACCTTAGTAGGAGTCTTAGGAGCCTCCCACTTTTTAATAGCATCAATCTTGGCGGGATCAACATGTATTCCTGCCTCGTTATCCACATGTCCAAGAAATTTATCCAAAAGTCACATTTTGAGAATTTCGCATACAACTGCTCGTTTCTCAATAGTTCCAAGATCAGCTGCAGGTGTTGCTCGTGCTCTTCCCTACTCTTGGAATAAATCCGCATGTCATCTATGAACACTATGACAAATTTGTCCAAATAGGGCTTGCACACGCGGTTCATTAGATCCATGAACACAGCCGGTGCATTGGTTAGCCCAAATGGCATCACCAAAAACTCACAATGTCCATAATGAGTTCGAAAGGCTGTCTTCGCCACATCCTTCTCTTGGACTCTCAGTTGATGGTATCCTGACCTCAAGTCAATCTTAGAATAGAAACTCGACCCTTGAAGTTGGTCGAACAAGTCATCAATACGAGGCAAAGGGTAGCGGTTCTTAAACGTTACCTTGTTCAACTTCCGATACACATGCGGAAACTCCCATCCTTCTTCTTATCAAACAGAACTGGAGCTCCCCATGGCGAAGCACTAGGTCTAATAAAGCCCCTATCCAATAGCTCTTGGAGTTGGGTAGACAGTTCTTGAAGTTCGCCTAGTGCTAGGTGGTATGGTGCGTGTGCAATTGGAGCTGCCCCAGGTACAAGATCAATTTGAAACTCCACTTGAAAAACAGGCGGAAGTCTAGGTAGTTCCTCTGGAAAGACATCTGGGATTCTAGGAAATCTCGGACTACTGGGATGTCCTCAATCTTAGTTTCAGTTTCAGCTCGAGTGTCAGATATGTTAGCCAAAATGGCTGGACAGCCCTTACGAATACACTTCTGGGCCTTCAAAAAGGAGATGATGCCCACCATGGCACCACCACGATCACCCTGTACAGATAAAAGTTCTCCACTTGGGAGGGGAATACGAACAATCTTCTCCTAACAGAGAATTTCAGCGTGTTGCTTGGACAACCAGCCCATGCCAACCACGAGGTCAAAGCTACCTAGGGTGATAGGTAGGAGGTCGATGGAAAACAATTTCCCATCTAGCTCAAGCTTACAGTCACAATGGGTGTGGGTTACCTCAACAGGCTTCCCGTCAGCTAGCTCTATGGTGTACGGGGTATCAAGAAGAGTAGGAACCATCCCTATTTGTTTGCTAAGTTTCGATGACACAACCCTGTAGTCCGCACAAGTATCATATAAAATAGAAGCAAGAGTGTCGTACCCGACACGACATTGTTGTCAGTCCTAGCTTTCCCAGAGCCATTCACAATTGCTATTCCACGAGCCCCATTGTTGTTGTTGTCGTTGTTGTTGTTGTTGTTGAAGGACCTATACCTCACACTATTCCACGTTCTCTTGCTATCACAACAAGTAGAAGATGAAGCACCATGCTTCGGAAAAGTACCACGCTCAACAGCCTAGTCAGTGTGTTTGCGAGCCAGTTGAAAGATTTGTTAGATTCTGGGTAGGTGAGCTGTAGTGGGCAAGCCATGAATCTTTGGGACCCACCCTTTTGGTATGAAATTCGGTCCGCTGGTAAAGTAGGTTAAATAGATTTGAGCACAAAGTATCTAACTCCCGTAGCTTGGTAGTGTGGGCGTCGATCTCAGATCCATCCGTCAAATTTCTAGATTTCATCATAGGGTGCAACTTTCTCCATCCAAGTATCTGTAACTCATCGAGTGTGCATGAAGCATACATTACCCCATCCTGCCCGGGGCAAATGCGCATGGAAATGACTTATACTATCGAAGCAATCAGACGGTCTCCTTCAGTTCCGTTAGAGTTATCGAGGTTTACGACCAATAAAAGGCTTGAAAATATGATGGTAGGTTGTTGTTGTGGCATGTGCGTTCAAGTAATAAGAAAGTTCAAATGTGGAAGTCAGGGGAAACGAATGATTTAGCAAGATGGATCTTTACTAGCTTGGAAAGATGCGAGGACCTCAGCCACCCTATCGTTGATCATAAGAACTCAGTCTTATCTAAGATAGTAAAGGAAAAAGAAAGAAAAGATACGTAAGAAAAGGTAAGAGCCAATCGTCGCCACGCTTTGACTTAGATAGTAGTTCATTCATCCTCACTTTCCATGTGCTCGTCCTGCTCAGGTTCCCCTTCCATCCCTTATCCTTCCTCTTTCGCGATGTCAATGTTATATGGTTCTCATCACGTGCAGTCTCCTTCTCCGGTCCTGTGTAAGTCAGCTCAATGGTCAACAACACCATTCGTTCCTCCAATCGTGATTGTCAGTCACTAGTAGGTTTCGTCTTCCTTTGAGATGTTGCACTGCATCGCAGACCTTCGTAACTCCCTAAGAGTGTGTGTAACAAGCCCCAATATAATGTGTTCCCATGAATCTTCCATATACTTATGAGTAACAGGGATATGCAGTCATACGTCCGCCCGCTCATACTAGGCGTAAGGTACTAAAGTAAGAAATAAGTTCTATATGTGTAACCCAGTCCCGTCTGTATTTCAAATGGAAGTAAGTAAGATCAAGTAACAAGGAACAGAAACTAATTGTCTCCTTGCTCAGTGAAAAAGGATAAGTCTTAGTATTTGAATTTCTTCACAGTTGATTCGGTTTGATGGTATCACGTCATGCGCATTGTGCAGCTTTCCTGTGTACGTGCGCCACAACGCTCGCAAGGGCTTTCTCCCCTGTACAATTGTTGTTTCCTCATCCACGAGGTTTGTTAGGATACTACTCCTAGTAATGCGCCACCTGGTGTAAACCTGGGTTCCCACCATTGACGTGTTCAGAATTAGGTCTACAACTAGAAGATAACATATCTCCCGAAATCGTATGTTGTAGATATATGTAGCTAAAAGCTATTTGTGCACTTAAATTGTGAGTGTACTTATGCTATGATGATTATAGACTAGACTCAACATGCAGTCCTAGTTCACTATAACCAATGGCTCTGAGACCAATCTATCACACCCTCAAATTTCCACTGCGGGGTTTTACCGCGAGGCGCATGACATACCAGGATCCCATAGCCATAAGTCATATGAACGAACTCTAAATGCCCAAACCATTTAGTTCGTTTTCAAAAATCAAGTTTAGTTAAGTTGCGGAAGCGTAAACCAAATTTAAACCTTTTAAAACCATGCGCAAAACAACGCGCCCAATTTAAAACCATATGAAAGAAAACATAAAAGCATAATATGTAATTTAGGTGTATGCCCAAGACCCCAAATGCAGTGAAGTGTGCAGTGCTTTCTAATCCTGGCACCGGAAGCTAACTACCTGCAAAAGCATGTATATCGTGGGTCAACAAACAATGTTGGTGAGTTCACTAAGTAAAGTAAATGAGTATGTAAATGCGCTTGTTTCCAAAACCACGTAAACAAGTAATTGAGTTGGTTCCAAGAACCGTGTAAACACTAGTTCATCGCATGTCAAGGGTAGCTAACTCATTCATGATAACTAACACCGATATACCGAACTGCTGATGTACGTGTAGCTACAAATGTGAGCCGCATGCCTTACATCATTGCCTATCAACAATGATAAAATCTGTTAAGTTATAGTTCACTCCCGCACTCCCCGAGCCGGTGTGAGGTTTGTCAGACCTAATAGCGCTATCAACTAATAACCCGCTTGCCATAACCCGGCAACTCATTCGGTATGTGAAGGACTTACAGATGATAGAGTTGGTTTAGTTCATCAAGGACACAGTTTGCGAACTAGCGAAATCCCGACTCACACAAGGAGTCAAAAACCGACCCATACAAGGATCCATAGCATCCCAACCCGGGATGTGTAAGTAGTCCCATACCGGACAAGAAAATAGTAGTCCCAACCCGGACTAGAAAACGTTAAGTACTTTGTCTCAACCCGAGACGCATGCTTATGAGAAAAGAGTAGTAAAACTCACCTTAGGTTGCACGTGAATAATCCAAATTCCTCAGACAGAAATGAGCTACCGACTCCCTATTACAAATGTCACTAGGTGAGTATATGTGCATAACCAACACACCATATAACTCGTTTGTCCAAGACTTTTAAAGTTCAAACAGTGTAGTGACACCTAATGACTCTACATGCACAAGTAAGTCCTACGTATCCCGTTGGTGATCATATTGATTATTATCAGTTTTATACCTCATACACATCTCATATAAGTATTCATGCATGTTCATGTCAAATACATACCATATATGACTCCAAATAGTCATGTAAACATCCCTTACACAATCTGCGTTTTCAGGGCAGATTGTACGCTGTGAAAAACGAATTATTTAAAATACTTAATGAACGAACTAAACTCCCAAATTTTTACTGAATATTCATTGGGATTCATTTGATAACCCATTTTTTTTTGTCTCACAACCAAACAAAAAAATTATTAAAAATCGTACAACACAGCTATATCTAGAAAATTTTCCACAGCAAGTCAGTTTAGTAGAAAAATTCCCAAAAATTGTGTATTGACCCAAACAAGGTGAATCCAATTGGAAAAGCCAAGTTTTTCCAATGTTGACCAACTGTCCAAATTTCATAAATTAACCCTTTGTAAATCTCGAGTTATGACCGTTTAAAGTTGAACCAATTTATAATTCCAAAAATCTGATATGACCTTTAAACTTATAAAATCATGAATACATATCAAAACAAGTCCAAAACGCATGATTTTGGACTTTTTGAAAAGCTAACATCATAAGTTATGTTTTAGCATCAGAAAACAATCAGATTACACATGTTAATCACCCTATTACAGCCCTACAATTCGTCATAATGGATCTGTCAGAAAATCAGTATTTTATCAACATGACTATTATAAACCCTAATCATTCTCAATACCCCATAATCATACAATAACCTCATTTTAACACAATAACATCCATTTTATCATATTTAATCTCAGGTTTTTACGTACCATATACTCTAGATGTGATTTCTATCAACAATATTCATCAACAATTTCAACAAACATCATAGACATTCAACATACAATGATTTGCGATTTTTAGCATGCATATTTCCTAAAGTTTTTACAACTTTTCCAGCCTAAAATCACATCATACAACACGTAAAACACATACCTTGAATTGCTAGAGTCCCTAGAATCTCAAGATAGCACCCGAAATAGCTTGAACTAGTGGAAATTGATGAAGATTGAGATTGAAAGGTGGTTGTGGGGTTGCTCCTAATCCACGGCGCAAGGGGGTTCTAGGGTTGGGGTTTATTTTTTTTTTATAAATAATATGCTAGGGTTAAGATCATGGGCCAAGGTTTCGGGCTCTAGTGATTTTTTTTATCAGATAAGCGAGCCCATTAGCCCTATTTAACTCTCGAGATTAATCCCGACAATAATAGTCCTACCAACTCATATAAAACTATTGTTTTATCAATTCATATTATATTTACCCTAAGTGCACATATCTCATAACGTTTACGTACAAGTTAACTAACACGCAGTAGTTCACATAAGCATGCAATTCACATACACGTGTTATTCCATATTCATCAACACCCAATCATTCATATAATCATGCATGTCTAACAAATCACCAAAGTTCGGGATACAGGACTCGCGTGTGTGTCAAGACAAGGGTTTTCCTAACTATAACATACGTTAATGTCACCTAACATATGTTATTGTTACATAACATCCTGAAGGACCTGTTTAACTAACCCTAGCTAAGTGTTTAACCACGTATGATTATGGAAATTAACTAGAGTTCAGTAAAAGAGTTAACATGAAAATGTGGGGTGTCACAAAAACTTATGTGTTATAAACTTGAGAAAGTTTTGTTTTATAAATAAATATTTATAAACCAGGTTTTATAAATTATATAAAATTAAATGATTTAATATAACTAATTAAGTGTAAATAAGGCTAAAAATACAAGATATGGTAAAAAAATAATTTTTTTGTGAAAAAGAATTACTTTCTGATGTAAAATAATGAAAATAATTTTTCCATATTTTTTCTCAATTTAGATGCATTTAAAACGGATTTAATGAATTTAAATCATATTTAAATGATTAAAAATAGGAAAAACTACAAAAATTGTTGAATTCTAGACCAATAAATTTTATTCAAGTTTAACATATCTGGAAATAATTACCCAAAAAATTTGAGATTAAAATCTTTAAAAAATGAATTTTTAATCAATTAATTATGATTAAAACAATTTAAATTAATAAAATTATGAAAATTAGATATTTTCCAAAAACTAAAAATATCATTATTTTCTATGAGGATTCAAGAAACTACACCTAAATTTTCATGATTTTTAGAGCAAAAATGAATTTTCTATGAATAATTAAAGATTAAAGCATATATATACATATATAAAAATAATAAAACGAAAATAAAAAGAATCAGACCCGCGGGCTAATGGAGTCGAACCTGGGTCTTTTATGCATGTACACACAAACACAAACACAACCACTACACTACATGATTTATTTGTTGAAATGTTTAGAACCAAATTATATTTATATATACATAATACTTCATCTTCTTCCCCTTCTAGCTCAAGCCAAAACCCTAACCCTAACCAAAATTTGATTAACCCGATATAGAACAGATTAGACGTCATATTCATGGTGTTAATGATCACAACAACTAACCAACATAACGGCAAAACAATAAACGACTTACAAGTTCGATTATAGACCGAATAATAAGAAAGAGAAGTCGAGACTTATGAGCACCGATTATGAGAGTTTATGAACACGGTTCATATGTTTAGAGTGCGGGTTTATGATGGGTAAAGGTCCAAGAATGACTTAGAATGCTTTTATAGTGCCACGACTTGAAACTTAAAACTTTGATGATCATAAAGGGTTGACGGTTTCACCATGAATACATCATTAATCTTGATTTAAACCATGTTTAATACAGATATTAAGTGGCGTAAAAGATTGTATTTGATGGAGAAGACCAATTAAATCAATAAAGCGGGTCAAAAGAGACATAAAATGGCAATAATTGTCCCTGAAGTTTTATATTGATTTATATTATGAAAAAAACTTAATAATTACATTAACAACCCTTAACAAAGTTTATAATTTTAATTTTTTTATAAACTTAGAAAATTTTAAACAACCAACATGAAACCTTTTGTATACCCTCGATAATGGTTTAGTTTTAATCTTTTCAAACTTGAAATATATTAACATATTTATTCTTTTAAAGCGCAATTAATAGATTCCGGCAAATGTACTTGAACTTTTATTTAATTGTGAAAGACGAAAAGTACGAGGTCTTAAATTGTTAATAAATACAAGGACTAAAGTTGTAACAATGAATAAACAGAAGGGGCGAATGTCACAATTAGGACCTCTATTAACCTTCTTTTTATTATCAAAGCTTTGATTAGTTCTAGTTAAGAAAGCAACATTTTGGCCCTTTGAAGTTCCAACAGTACCTCTGTGGGATTCTTCCCTAGACACAATTGAAAAAGCAACTTTAACACTAGGTAATGGTTCTTTGGTCAACAAGGTGGTTCTAACTGGTTTGTAAACATCATCTAAACCCATCAGAAACTGCATTAGTTTTATAAGTGTATTAAAATTATTGAAGTCCTTAGATGCATTAAAGGTGCAAGTAAGCAACTGCAGAATAGCATCTAATTGCTTCCACATAGTATTAAGCTTGCAATAGTACTCAGACACAGGACTACCATTTTGCTTAACACTATTTATTTTTTGATGCAGATTGAACACAACAGACCCATCAACTTTATCATAGGTCTCTTTTAAATCAGACCAAACTTTTCTAGCAAACTTAGAGAAAACTTGTCCTAAATACAACTCTTCACTAACAGAGTTTATCAACCAAGATAAAACAACAGAATTACATCTATCCCATTGTCTTCCTAACATCTCATCATTTTCAGACTTCACACAAGAACCATCTATAAAACCATATTTATTTTTAGCTTCTAATGCATGTTTCACAGAACTAGCCCACACATTATAGTTATTAGTACCTTTTAGTTTTATACTAATAATAGACAGACTGCTAGTATCACTAGGGTGTAAATACAATGGATCACTGATGTCCAACCTACTTATCAGTGTAGTCACCTGTCCAGAAGGATCTGTAGGACCTGGGCCTTGAGGTCCTACTAACTCTTGTGGACCTTGACCAAACATAACAAATCACAACACAAGCAAACAAAAAACATAAACAAGCAAATATGAAAACAAAAAACACAAGGAAATCACACAGATAACCCCTAATAGGACGAAACTGTGTCAGTGTTCAGATAGTGGGTTCATCACTCAAGAGTGCCCACCTAGATCTTAACATAGAAGTCCCTTATTATCTATATATATATATATATATATATATATATACACACACACACAGATAAACACAACAAACAATAACCACAGACAAATATCAATGCCGGTCCACCCTAACACGGCCAAGAACTCTAGACACAAGAGACAAGAAGAGAGACTTACAAAGTACTCCAGCAGCCAATAGCACAATGATACAAATCAACAACGAAACTTAAACAAGAAGACTTACAGATAGCAAAGCTTCCAGTTCCAACCAACAGAGCCAACATTCCGTTGACACTAGATCCAGAACTTAACAACACACAATTAAAGCAGTAAGTAATACCAGATCTGAGATCTACAAGCAAGATCTCAGATCTAAGGAGCTGATAATAAAATGCATCGGATAATACCAGAATCATTTTAAAAACACAAAATACTTATAATAAGAGAACCTGGCTCCGATACCATGTAAAATTTTATGAATCAAACCACAACCAAAAGGATCTGAGCCTACACAAACTCAAGATCAACCAAGAAGACAGACAACAACAGAAGTAGGCGACAAAACAGGTGACAAAATTTTATTATGCCCAAACCAAAAAATACCACCCCAAATACCCTGAATCTCTCTCAAATAAGAGAGATTCTAAAGAACAATATGTCAACTGATTGTTTAGATCAGTTGACTCATCAATAGGTTTATACAAACACTTACAGTCACAAAGACGAAGACACAAACGATCGTACAACGATCAGACAAGGATTACTCAGACGTAATCCTCTCCACAAGACTGCACTGATCTTCTCACACCTTAGAAGATCACATGTGAGAGAAAGTACAGAGATGATATGAAGACGAATAATATAAGTGAGAGAAAGTAGCAATCTATTTATACTGCCTCGAGATCCATCCAGCTACCATCAGCATAAACCTCAGCCCTTGATCAAAACAACCTAAAAAGATCTACACCGTCCATTTATAACAACTCGTAACAAATATCACATGAACACTTATCACACGAGCACAATACGAGCTGGGCTATTTAGCTAACAGCCATTAAGCCATCGGGCTAATCATTGGGCCAAAGATACAAGCCCACTACTATTTATATTTAATAAGCCCAACATGTGAATCAATAAATAACCCAATAACAACCTTTAGAACATATGATTTAGTTATACATGTTATATTTTTAACAGTAATCAAACATAAGAAAGCTTTAGTGGTGAGATGGTAAGAACTCTGATTCATGTGTTTTTGAAAGTAAACCGTCAGAGCATCTCCATTGAATCCCCTATCATAGGAACAGTGGAACACCACGATAGCTGCCACGTCAGATTTTTACTCATCCTTCAAAAACACTCATTTTTGCTCCTATTCGACGTCCCGTCCCTTCTAAAAAATAAATAGATAATATATAATAAAACTGTTGGCTGTGTGAGAGAGGGCCCACCAAAGGGTCTTTGGTTTAGCGATACGGAGGTGTGTAAAATGGTGTTTCTTCGCCATAAGGTCGAGGTTTCTAGTCCTAAGATGGACCGTGGTGTAGATTTAGGAGAATATTTGATGTGTCGTAAAACACATCTATTTTCCTATGTATTTTGTATATTATTTGGTCAAGTTTTTATTCGTTTTGTGTCATTTTTATTAGGTATTTATTTATTTTATTATTTTATTATTTTATATGTGTTCGTGGAAAATGAGCTCAAAAGGAAAGAATTTTAATTGAGACACGGACACTTGAGGGCACATGTTCATGGACGTCGGAGCGTAAACGAGAAACTTTGGTCGAGCCAAGAACAACCGAGCCAGGAACATGGAGTAATAATAATAATAATAATAATTAATTAAAAAAAAAGAAGTGACTTGGGCCGAAGCCCAAGCCTAAAACAATACCAATTCAAAATAGTCGGTGACGAGAATATGTGGAATGTGGATGGATATATAATATGTGTTACGGCAGAATTAATCAATTCAACAACCATTCATTCAGCAGCAACTTTGAGTCGCACGAGAACCAAGAGACTGCAAGTTGAACGAGCATTGAAGGAGAAAAGGTCACGGGCACGTTAAAGATCAATATTCAAGGAGCCTTGGGTTAGGTTTAATTTTTATTCATTTTTTCTATAGACATAATTAAAACTATGTTTAATTATTTTGCGATGATGTTTTATAATACTATGAGTGGCTAGACATTTTCATGGCTACTTAGGATGATGATTTAGATAATAATATGATTGAATGACGTTTGGTTTCCGTTTGGATGTGTAGAATTACATGATTTTAATTTTATTGTTGGATTTGATATATGTGTGTTAGTGTTAATTTTATTTGAAGTTTGTTTATTGGTTTTGTGGAGCTAGGCATGTAGAGATACCCCCTAGGCCTTGAAATCAATCTAGTTCGTCAACTTAGGTTAGCGTGCTAGTATTTGGAGTTGGAGTACGACACAAGTTAATTGTTGAAATATCGAACGCATTAGTCTAAGGGTTATGTGATGCGTTAAAAAATTCATGGGTATATGATCGGGTATATAGTTTGGGAATTTGGGTATATTGTTTCTGGTAATCGGGTCGGGTATCACCTAATCCCAGACCCGACCCAAACCCACAATTTTTTTTAAACTAATGCCAAACCCGACACAATACCTGTCGGGTTACAAAAAATAGTCATTTTTTCTCCGATTTTTATATAGCACTATGGTACTCGTTGGAAAGATAATAAAACGCTCGTTAATTTGGTGTAATTTTTTTTTAAAAAAAATCTCGTATGTAAAAGATATTAACGTTTAAAAGTTATGGGGGGAAACATGAGAGAAAAAATAGTAAAGTTTTAATATTTAGATTTATTAGATTAGGTATTTAATAGATTAGGTTAAAGATTATAATAGATTGGTTTAAATCATATTTATTCTTTTTTTTTAATTGGTTTACACTTACCACATCACATCCTATGTGGCATCTCTTAAAAGAGAGATTGCATAAGATTATGACATATAGGATTAATCCCTTTGCAATATATATATATATATATATATATATATATATATATATATTGCAAAGGGTGTTAGTCCTACATGTCTTTTTCTTATGCAATCTCTCTTTTGAGAGTAGCCACATAAGAGGTGATGTGGCATGGGTAAACCAATTAAAAAAAAGCATTATAAACTATCGTAAGCCTCATTTATCTCCTCATTTATCTCTGCCTTATTATTCACTTGACCTAACCTCATTCTTCTCCATTATAGTTTCTCGATTTTTCTTCTCTCAAAGTTAAATCCTTCGATTTTTCAGGAATCAACCTCAAACTACTGCTAATCAGCATCATCTACTGTTTTCTACCGGAAACAAAAACCCTCCGATTACGTAAATAGTTGTTTTCCTGATTATTATGGTTTTAATTTTGTTTAGTTAATTTGTTATTATTGTAGATCTGCAGATATGAATCTTGATTTCATCTCTGTGATTCGATTTGAGTGTATGTTTTCTATCAATTTTGACATAAAGAAATCAACAGATCTTCTAAAATAATGAAACCCTATCTGAATCTGATAATTTTGATCTTCAAAATTGTTCAATTTTTGAAAGGTGTGATATCAAAAGACATGATAATATGATATGCATCATTAATCATGTCATGGTTTACTTTCATAAAAAATTGCGAGCCTCTGTTTGGAAAGGAGGTTAACCTAATGTTAATAGAGGAGTTTAGCCCAATATGGGTATGGCCTCATTTAACCCAAATAATAAGTGTGGGCATATACCGATTTCTAGAAAATTCCTTAGGTATTTGATAAATAGAAGATTGAGCCCAATATGAGTGTGTCCCCACTAACAAACCCATTGTTCCTTTAGGTTTCTTATATATATTCAAGATAGAACGCCCCTAAACATTTTTTAATACTCCCTTCCGCCTTCAAAATTGTTACATCCCATAACATATAATCAATGATATAGTACAATATCATATATGAAGCACGGCAAAGTGACACCAAACATTTACTCCTTTCTGTTCTACACCCGAATCATTTATTTATAGTGTTTTTTATTTGACTTTTTGAGGTTTAAAGATTATTGTATAAATCATTGTTTGTTTATTTTATTTAAGTGTTTTTTTGTTTTGTTAAATCATAATGTTTTAGTTCGTTTTCAATTTCAGAATAATTCTAAGAATGGTTCGTTCGTTTGTGAAACCAATTGTCTTCAATCATGCTACATTTTAGGTAATAAATGGTGTTAATAAAATTATTAGAAAGTAATTAAGTAATACTCCAATTAACTATTAAGTAATATGAATTTTTACTTTTTTTGTTATAGCATCTTCCTTCGTGTTACGATATATTACATAAAGAGGATAACTTTCCTAATGTATTTAAATTGAGCCAAATGAAACTGCTGATTACATCAATTGCCTCAGGTGGATGTCATGAAAACATATATATACACACAAGTGGTATACATGTGTTACCTTTGGTACAGTGTTAGTGTTAGTGTGTGCATAATCCTGGTGAAGAAGATACATCTATATATAAAGGTATATAAAGGTGGTTTGGGATGGTAAAGGTTAAGACGTTTACATATATTTCTTATATTTCAAGGAACAAATATTTGGGATGGTAATAATATTTTAAACCCTACTTTTTTATACCAATTCTACTTTAATTTTTAATTTATGTTACTAAATTCATATATAAATCAAACTATAAAATATAGTCTTTCCAATTTCGACAATCAACGGCTAAATTAATTGAAACTACAGTACCACTTAATTCTACAAATATCATGGCCATTAATTTACAACACCATACCAACAACACATCTATCTACATTACTACATATACTTTAACTCATGTAATTTTCTTCTAAAATACTTTAACTTATTTATATCTTTAGTATTACTTAATTGAACAAACATCATTGAAATCATTTAACAACAACATACCAAAAAACACATCTACCTAAATGACTACATATACTTTTAACTCATCACATTGCTAACTGACTACACATACTTTACATCATGTAATTTTCTTCTAAATTCCTTCATTTTTAAATATTACAGCCCGGGACGCCTCCCGGGTAAAAAACTAGTATATATATATATATATATATATATATATATATATATATATATATATATCATATTCATATCTCCCAATCCCATATGAAAAGCATGCCAACAGCCCATTGCGAATATCAAAGGCCCACTTTTATTTAGCAAAAGCCCAACGCAAAATACAAAACCAAGACACACTTCTATTTCTATTTAATCTTTGATGCCATAACTTGCAACAAAGATAATTTTAAATAATTTTTTTGGTAGATTGAACTAAACAATTTTCAAATATCATAGAGGTATAACTTTTACATCTACATTAAAATTAAAATAAATGAAATAAATGAAATATTGGTGGTTAGTTTTTTGAATAATTGTAAAATAATAATTTAAAAATGAATAAAGTATTATAACTACCTCTAAAAATAGTTTAAAAACCCAAATATTTATAAAAAAAAAAATAGAATTCAATTATGGATCTTCGACTACTCAGCCAGAGACTTGCCTAAAAAGGCAATATGTACATTCTGTTCTTGTTCCAAGATTACTTTACTTGCTGTCAACCACCTTATAAAGACAAATGATGCTAGTAGGTTGGTCCCAAGCATACTTCGTCAAAACAACCACCTATCTTTAAGTTCATGTTTTATAAAGAGTAAACTGCACGGATAGTCCCTGTGGTTTGCACGAATTGCACAGATGCCCCCATGTATTTTGAATGGTCCCCAACGTTGACATTTTATAACATTTTGGTCCTTACCAGCTAACGTCGTTAAGTTTTGTCAGTTAAGTCATGTAAAATGACCAAACTACTCATAGAGACCATCCGTACAGTTTACTTTTTTATATATATTTTCTTGGACCACCACCTCCTCAACCACCACCACCTCCCTGAACCCAAACGACCTACCACCATTGACTATACCCGAACCCCCGAATCCATCGACTCTTATTATTATTTAAAGGCTAAAAAGTGACCAGAACAAGACAAGGACGAAGATTGCATTTCTGTAGAAATTATAGAGGATCATGTAGGCCATGCGTTGGTAATTCCAATGACCATGGACTAACAAAAGTGGAACCAAGAATCTGAACTGGCCCATTGCAAAATCGGATGCCAATACAGCTTGGCGACCCTCTTGGCCACTGATGCCAACTCCTACATCAACCATTTGGATCATTGATACATTAGATTTGAAGTGATCAGGTTTCTGAGCTGTGGAGTTTTCAGGGTTGAAGTGTTCGCTTTGAGGTGAGGTCAGATCTGAGGATGGGATTTCAGGTAGGTGATGGAATATGGCGGAGTACGGAGGGGGTTAGGTTGATGTTGCAGGTGGTGGATCAGTGATGGTTTTCAAACAGAAGATCAGTCCGAGTTGCAGTGGGTTCCCAACGAAAATGATCTGTTTTCCGAGCCCACATCATTTATTTCAAACGTGTGGTCGTGGTGAGCAGTTATGGTGGTCGTGGTGGTTGTTGCTAGTGATGGTGGTGGTGATAGTTGGGGGAAGATGGTGGTGGTAGGTGGGGCTGGGAGACAGAGAGATGGAGATAGAAAGAGAGGGAGAGTTAATATCTTTTATTTTTTAAAAAGGGGTAATATAGTAATTTCATATGAGCTTAATTTAAAAACTTAACATCCATCCAAATTACAGACCATCGATGAAACAAAATACAAACCATGGATCCCATATGTGTAATTTCGAAAGGCTGAGAAGCAGAGTTTAAATTTGGGCAAACCACAAGGACTATCCATGCAGTTTACTCTTTTATAAAACAAAATGAAAAAATTATGCCAACGAGGTTGAAATGGTAAAAAAAAAAAAAATCACAAGTGTGAAATAAGTTTTTTTAACATCGGCAGAGTAGAACCGACCTTCGGTCAGTTTCATATCTCCCTCAACTGGGACAGATTGTGATATTTGAATTCGACATTTCTTTATAAAGAACTAAGGGGCCGTTTGGCAAGTGCTGAACCAGTAAGAGGTCTGAATGGATAAGAGGCTCTGAACCAGTAAGTGCTGAATCAGTAAACTGTTGTTTGGTTAAACATCTGAATAAATATGTAAAAAGACTATTTTAACCCCACCATACCCCACCCACCCTTATTTCTCTTTTCTCTGACCATCCAAAACCACGTTCATTTTATTCTTCTTTTTCATTTTGACACACACACACTACACACTACAGAACACACAATATCCTCCTTACCCTCTACAACCACAACTCCTTTCCTCCACAAACATACCCAATCGGCCAATCCACCCACTCAAAAAATACAAAACTTTAACTTTGTTTCATCTCTCTCTCTCTCTCTCTCTCTCTCTCTCTCTCTCTCATCGAAGAACATAAAACACAGATCTCTCGTGGATGGATGGTGATGGTGATTATTATTATTATTATTATTATTATTATTATTATTATTATTATTAACAAACCACCGTCCACCTACCTACCCAAAATAAATATCCCAAAGGAGGAGATGGAGGAGGCGGCGCTGGGAGGAAGAGAGGTGAAGTGAGGAAGATTGTTGGGTTTTGGTTTGGTACAACAGGAGAAAACACACGAGGGCTTGGGAGTCTTTTTTTCATTCAGCAATGTTCTATAGCTGAATGATACAGACTGAATGGGACTGATTCAGAGGTTGAGTTTTTTACAACCAAACATCACTAACCTCTGACCGATTCAGAGGTTACCTCTGAATGGAGCCATTCAAAGGTAAACAAACAGCCCCTAAATAAGAAAAGCTAGATCAAGGTCGAATGAATTAGAACAAAATTGATTAAATGAAAATCGAATATTAATTATTATCAACCAAGCCATCAATCAAAAAATTTGTATACGAAGGAGACACAGTAGGAACTAAAATTAGTTGAACGATAAAATAGAACGAAAAGAAAAACGGCATACGAAGTAGTCAGGCTTAAATAGGTAGTGGATGCAACATTAATTATTATATTAATATCATCGGTAACAAAAATGTAGCATTTGTTATCCCGTACCACCTTCATTGTCTGGTTTGTCTGTAATAATAACAAAAATGTAGCATTTGTTATCTCGTACCACCTTCATTGTCTGGTTTGTCACTGTAGCATTTGTTATCTCGTACCAACATGCTTTTGTCCCTTTGGCTTTTGACACTTTTGGCTCATTAGCATCAGAAGCGATCAGGTTTCTGACGAGAGTCCAGCGGGTGGTCCACAGCAACTTCTCGACTCCCCAGGGGCGATGATTTGTTTTCTCTAGATTAGGGTTCTCTATCCAGAAAGGGGTGGCGGCGCAGCTTGTTGCCCGCCTGCCTGCTATTCTTATGTAATTTGCCTCTTTTGGTCAAGAATTTAAGAAATTAAAAAAAAAAAAAATTGTTTTTTGTTGACCAGATTGAACTTCCAAGAGGTCATCCCTTCTAGAACTATTTTCATCTAAGCACACTCTCTTGTGAAGTTTTCATCTATTCCACTGTCAATGCGCTAAGCACGTTGATTATTTGAGGTGAGTCATTTATTGTTAAAATTTTACATAGAAGCATACAAACGAATTGAAGGAATAACCTTTAATCAAATTAAATTGTAACAAGCAAATATCATAATAGAAGTCCTAGACATGTCTTAGTGCGTAAGAACACATGTCAATAGCCGTAATAGTTCTAGAAAAGGTCAATAGTTGTAATGGGTTAAAGTGTTTTTCGCTTAGTGGTATTAAGGTATATAAAATAATAAGGAGTTTTAAGTTCCATAGTGAATATTGATCCTACTAGAAAATATGCTTTTAATAACACGCAAATTATGACCTTTTCTATTTAATACAAATAAATTAGTTAGTGTTTGTGATTTTTTAATTTAATTGTTAACATGCTAATGTTTGTTTTTCAGTTAGAATTTAGAATACATAGATCATACATAGAGCTTTGGAAATTATTGGTGTTTGTAATTTTTGAACTATATTAGTTAGTGTTTGTGATTTTTTTAATTTAGTTGTTGTCTTAGGTTGGAGAAGGAGTAGATGCTTACACGGATGCGAATATTGATAGCATTCATACAAAATGGTCAAGTTATGCCGCAACACTCATTTTCAAGTGATCCGTATTTTTAGGTCTAGACTAACGTAATGTATTGACACAATTTTGTAATTGTTGAATACTTGTGGTAGAATTCAACAAATGTAATAGGTTTTTGGTATATATAATATTTGCATTTTTATTATGAAATTTATTGATTTTATTATTATAAATATAAATATGAATGCAGGGTTAATAAGTAAATGTGCAGTAATTTTTTTTAGGTAAAAAAAGCATGAGACGCAAAATGAATATCATAAGCTTGTGTCATAAATGTGTGTCAAAAAAAGAATGTCATAAATGCGTGTCATCATGACACGCGACTGCATGTCATATTAATTTTATGACCATGCCTATAACGACTTTCTTTTGTGTGTCATAAACACCCTTTCATGACGCGCAATGCGCGTCAAGAAAGGTGTTTTTTCTAGTAGTGAGTTAGACGTTCTAAAGAAAAGTTAAAATAAAAATAAGTGTATATTTTGCATAACTATACAATAATCTGTATATATAACAAAAGAAAGTCTATTTTGCTGACATAATGTTCAATGAGGCTATCCCCCCTGGGTGTGCCACGTGGTATTATCTATAGTTTATATAATATGAGAGTCGTTAATGACATAAGAAAGCTGAGTTATTAAGCATAGAGATAGGCCAACAATACGTGTATGATGCGAATAATGATTTCATTAATCAGCTTAAAATATTAAGAAAAATATATGGGCCATTCATTAATGTAACACTGTTAAGGTCAACAACATCTGTTTGTTGATCTCAGGTAACGAAGAGATATTCAGACCAATAATTGAGCTTCCCTCTTAACAATCAGATGTTTTACACATCTGTTGGCAGTTGTTAAAGCGCCTAAGTTTTGAACTTTTAAGAGGGAAAGTTTTAAATTAACATAGAGAAACGTGGTTCATTAATTATGCTGCAGGTGGAATCATAACAATAAGCTTTCTTTATAAGTATAACCACATAAGCACATAACTAATACAACCATTTATAAAATCAGTTTTTAAATTTCTACATAGTTTCTCCTAACCATCCTCTCATCTAGATAAATAATTTTTTTAAAAGCATGTCAATGGACGCGAAGAACAATAATCTTAGTTTTATTTGTAATCTCAACCCAGCTAAAGATATGTGGTATATGAAGGGACGAGTCATACGAAAATGGAATCAAAATTTTAAGATGGAGCTGATGTTGATCGATGAGAAGTTAACGTCATAACTGTGATTGTTTATGTTTATATATTTGATCTTTTATTTATGGTTATTTTCTAGGTGATAAGATTCTGTATTAAAGGTTATTTGGTATATGTTTTTGACAGTCAACTTCATGAGGATGATGTTGTTGTTCTGTCCAAATTCGGGGTTGGTGAAAACAAGGACCCCTACAGTGTTGTTGCACATGATTTTAAAATCAATTTTTATCATTGCACTACTGTCAGCCTTGTTGATGGGTGGGAAGGTCTTGAGTATTGGCTCAAGTTCATTCCTTTTAAACATATTCTGAAAGGAGAAGTAAAGGAACTGTTGACTATTGGTTGGTCTATTATTCTTTATGGTACAATAAACTTTAATAAACAGTTTACTGAAGTTTTTGGTGTGTTAATTTGTATAAATGTTTGATAGAGTTGTATTTTTTTTATTTTTATTACAGATGCTGCTGGTAGTGTAATGTCGTTTGGTGGTTTGGATGTGTTTGGACAACCTCCAAACGAAACCAAACGGATGAACTTTGATCTTCAAGATTTGGAGTAAGTATTGTTTTATATTGTTATAGATTTTGTTTATTCTTATGTTTTCAAAAGTTAACACATTACAATCATTTGTGTAATAAATGGCAAGAATTAATGAAGTGGTGTAATAAATGAAAGAGTCTCATTAATGGCCAAAATCGTCCCTGCGGTTTGTCCAATTATGCTACATCTGTCCAAAATCAAAACGTTGTACATCTGGGCCCTTCTGTTTTACATTTTGTTGCCAAATTCGTCCCTGACACTTAACCCAGTTAACTATTGTCGTTAACTCTGGCGGTATTTTTGTCTTTTTGGTTGTCCCCCTTTTTAAAACTCATATTAAACAGAGTTATTCATACCACCAGAAGACAAAAAATACCCAGATGTAAAAAGGGGCAGCAAAAAACATAAAAGTATCCCCAGAGTTAACGACAATAGTTAACTGGGTTTAGCATCAGGGACGAATTTGGCAACAAAATGTAAAACAGAAGGACATAGATGTAAAAAGTTTTGATTTTGGACTGATGTAGCAAAACTGGCCAAACCTCAGGGACGATTTTGGCCATTAAATCTAAATGAAATCAAGAATATACTCCTCAAGTATTGTATTATTTTGGAGGTCTACCTCATTTAGTGATGTAATAAATGTTGCATATCAAATCTTGAGTTTTCCTTTTTGTATATGTATTTACAACCATAAATTTATTATTTGCATGTAGAGGTACCATTTTACGATGTACTGTCACACCCTCAAATTCTACTTGCGGGGTCTTACCGCGAGGCGCGTGACACACCAGGATCTCAGTCAACGATCACAATAAACAAACAACAAACATGCATACATATATATTAAAACCAAAACATCATGCTTTGAGTCGTAAGCCAGCAGCGGAAGCATTTCTTGTTTACAACCAAAAGGCATATCATAGTTTACAAAACATTGTTTAATATGCATCAAAACTCTAGACGCTGTGCAAGACTCCGTGCGCCTAGTCCATTAACTGCTACCTTAGCGACCTGAGAAAACATGCCAAAAATGTCAACATATAATGTTGGTGAGTTCACGAGTTTTCTTTTATAAAAGAGTTGTTATAAGTTTGAAAAGATCATTCCCGTTACTACTAGGTTATAAGAACGTTAGCTAGACGTTAAGTATTTTTACTACTACGGTTGGGAACCCATTACTAAACATGTACCAATGTTGAATCCAGCCCAGATTGACTGGGTTACGGATGCCTCGATAACCCGAGAGTTAGAGACAATATGCACCCACCCGGCATCGCCGCCGTCGGGTGGGGTTTGTGAGGCCCAATAGATCTATCCACATTTCCCTCGTTGTGCATCCCCGCACATTCATGGTTTCCCCCTGGGACTTTCCATAAAAGCGGCATAGTAACATGAAGTAACCATAGTATAACATGACCTTTAATAAGTAAACAAGTAGCATGTTTCTCCCCCAACAGCAAAACGGTAAAAGTGGGGCTGTGACACTCACCTTAGATTGCGTTACTTGAAAACAGTTAAATAAGTATGCTATGATAGCCCCAAATAGCGGCGACCTATCATAAGATGTGTATAAGTATCCGGACTAATAATCCGTAGGTTAACTAGTCCCCGAATGTCCAGACCATAGCCATAAACGTCTGAAAACACCTTTGACTGTTAAACTGACCGTACCAGACAAGACTCGACATCCCATTGGTGACCCGACATCCCACGTGTTAGTCGAATACAAGACATCATGCAACATATGCAATTAAACACTTAATACGCGCAAGAGTTCATCTAGTCTAGCATAATGCTCAATTAACGCATAAACAAGTCCGAACACGTGTTACTAAGTCATTAGGCATGTCACGGGGTTCCTATCATGTTCCTAGGTGTCAAATCATGCTTCGGGATGTCAAAATACGCTTACAACAGCAGCACACGCGATTAGGAAATTAACATGCAATTAGTAAAAGTCAACTGGTGAGTAGGGAAGGTCAACATGCGATTAGGTGGTGTAATCTCCTGATACTATTGGCGATTGGGCTGTAATCGCCTGTCAGGAGTGGCGATTAGGATTCTAATAGCCCCCTGCAGCGCTGTCCCGCATTTTCACGCGTTAAACCCTCCAAATCAGATCCGAAACATGTAAAAACACCCAACATCAAACCTAAACCATTAACCAACCCATTCCAAGCAAAAACCCCCAATTTATCTGTTAGGGCAAAAAGGATTGGTGAAACCACTTTTGGAAACCTAAGTCTAATTCACTTCTGTCAAAAATATTCTAAGTATAGAACTACTGAAGAAAGAAGACAAAAGTACTGAAGAAGGATTCTACAAGTACAAAAGAAGAAATGCATCTGAAGTTCTGAAGTTCAAACCAGACAGTTCACTGTAGAACTACTGAAGACAAACTACTCATCAGTAGTTTGCCATTTATCAGCACTTGTTCAAGAATCTTTCCACCGCCTTATGTTTCAGTAGTTTATTAGTTTAGTATTACTTTAACTTTTTGTACGAGTTCCAAGATTGCAACTTGTTTCTGAACTTGCTTTTTGGCAAGGTTCATGTATATGTAAAGTCTATAAATAGATGGGTTCATCCCTCTGTTTTAGACATTGATTTTTAATACAGAAATCCTTCAAAGCTTATCATTGTTATTTCCATTTCATTTACTGAGAATCTGTTTAAGTATTCATTCTCATTAAATACTTAGATTCTCATTAAATACTTGTCTTTAGTTTTCTCAAACATCCAGGGGGGTAATAACTCCTGTTGATAAGTGTAGCTTTAACTTAAAACATTCCGCTATGCTAAAACTGATAAAGAACTTGCTAAACACTTAAGTGTTCACTAGCAAGTTCATACAAAGAGCAATACTGATCCAACAATTGGTATCAGAGCATCTGGTTTATCTGATCAAATATCAATCTAACACATTGAGAATCAGACACAGGCTCTTATTGATATTCAATAAAGGATTAAAAGTTCACTTTTATCAACATCCATCACTTTAATAGATATTTGACAAATCAATACTCTATAAAATGGATCCTCATAATACTGGTTCTGCCAATAAACCTGCTATGCTAGTAAGAAATGAATACAATATCTGGCAAAGGAGAATGGCACATACATTATCACAGACCAACACTGGTTGTTGGAAATCTGTGATATATGGTCCTCACAAACCAGTAAATATCAATCTTGAAACTAAAGAAGAAATACCAAAGACCCAAAAGACTATACAGATGATGATTTCCTAAAACTTGAGCTTGATGCTAAAGCTTTCTCTATGTTGGCAATGGCACTCCCAAATGAAATCTACTCTAGCCTATTACATTGTGATAGTGCCAAAGAGCTTTGGGACTGCCTCAAAGAACAGTTTGGAGGAACTGAAGAGGTGATTGCCAACACCAGAGAAATCCTGGCTCAACAATATGAAACTTTTGCTCACATTAATGGGGAAACTTTAACACAACAATTTGAAAGATTTTCCTCATTAATATTTGAGCCAAAATTAAATGGTCAGACCTACACAACTGTATCTATGCTTCATAGATTTTTAAGGTCTTTACCTGAAAAATGGGAAACATACTCTATAGTCTTAATATCTTCACCAGACTTTAGCTCCCTCACTCTTACAAAATTACATGGGAGATTGCTAACTTTTGAGAGAGAAATAGATCAAATGAAAAAGTTGCAAAGTTCTGGTAAAACAGCTGATGACTATCTACCTGGTAGTACAACACTATTAGGACAAGACTCACCAACTTGTTCAAATAGTTTTGGATCTTTTGACCATATTGACATAACTGCTGGGATCTCATCTGAAAGATCATTCCCAGGTTATGACAATAATGATTTTAGTCAAACTGCTGATAACATGTGTTTTATCATGGATGATTTAAAAAATTTCAGCAGTGATGACTTGGAAGAAATGGATATTCTACACCAACTGGCCATGTTGAGTATAAAAACAAAAAAAAATTACAAAAGGTCAGGAAGGAAATTTCCAGGACTCAACAGTTCCACAAAAATTGGTTTTGACAAATCTAAACTTAAATGTCACAAGTGTCAAAAGTTGGGACACTCTGCTAGAGAGTGTAGAAGCTCTAGCTTTAACCAATCTCGGCCTGGAAATAATTTTAACCCCAGTTATAACAGGAATAATGGAACACAGGGGAGTGCACATTTTGTACAGGCACAAGCTCCACAACACCAATATGTGCCACAAGTACAATATGTACAGATGCCTACTCAACAGATGCAGAGCCAACAATCAATCCCCCCCTTTTCAGCTGCTCAACAACCTCCACAGACTCAGCAACCCTCACAACAAAGTTTATTTACTTCAGGGTATGTTGACTGGAGCAGTCTTCCTTTTGACACCACAGAGTGTAATCCTGATGCAGATAACAAAATGTTTGACATCAACTGGGGAGAACCTGACAATGGCAGAAAGAATTTTGCCTTAATGGCATTTGAGGGCTGCACCTCAAAATCTTCACTGTCTCAGGTATCAAAAGAATCTTTAACAAAACTTTGTTCAACTTCATGTAAAGAATCTTTTGCTCTCATAAGAGAGACCAATGTGCACTTACAAGGCAAAGCAAATGACTCTCAGAGAAAATTCGCTCAGATGAAATGTGATTTAGAAAGAAAACTTGCTGCAAAAACAAAAGAAAATTCTAAATTAACTAACAATGCTATTGAAACCCAAGCACAACTTGAAATCATGATAGATGACCTAGGAAATGTCAGAAAAGAGCTTGCTGACACCAAGGTCACTTGTGAAAAATGGGTAGAATCTTGTAAGGGGTACCAACTGTTGCTAAACAAACAAAGTGCTTCAAATGTTAGGTTTGGAATAGGGTACAATCACACTGAAACACCAACAGATTTTTCCCCCAAAACTACTGAAGACGGGAGAAAAATTGTTTCAGGTGAAACTTCTGAAGAGAAAGAATGCACATCTTTCCATGAAAACTTTCTAAAAACTCACAAAGAAAGTTCTTCAGAAGTACTGATAAAATCTGACTTTAAGCCATCAGTAGTTTCATCTACATCAGAAGTTGAGAACCTGAAAACTACTGATGACCTAAAACCAATCAAAACTGTCAGAAACTTGTCTTTAAAAGAAAAGACAAAAGAATGTGAAATCTGTGGTCTGTTCAACCACAAAACAGAATTTTGTAGATACAGAAAAGGAATTCAGTACAACAAGAAAATTTCTCAACTGGTTGTGGGAAAACAAATCAAAAATGATTTTGAAGAAACTTTTTATCCCAAGAAACAACAACCAGAAAACACCTTTTCTTAGAAAAAGACAAAATCTCAACAAAAATCTTTTTCTCAAAATTCTCTTTCAGTAGTTAGACCTAAATCATCAGCAGTTTCACAAACTGCTAAGATTAAAGATCTCATGAACATGGTACAACTACTGATGACCAAAGTTGATGGTGGTCCTCAAAAGGATACCACCATTGCTCTTAATGAAAAATCCATTGCCAAAAAGACATGGATTCCTCAACTTGGTCAAAAACAAACTGAAAATGTTCTCAAGAGCAAACCCAAAGCCAAACTGGCTTGGGTTCCCAAATCTAACTAATTTGCTATTTTGTGCAGAGAGTTTCCAGAGGCTTAAATAGCATTTGGCATGTTGACAGTGGAGGCTCAATGCACATAACTGGATGCAGATACCTGATAAACAATTTTATCAGTCAAAGAGAAGGATATGTATCCTTTGGGAACAATGCTAAGGGATATGTGCTAGGACATGGCAATGTCTCCTCTGGCAAAATACAGTTTGACAAGGTCAATCTGGTTGAAAACATTGAGTACAACTTGCTGAGTGTGTCACAAATGTGTGATAAAGGATATTCTTCCTTTTTCACAAAGACAGCATGCAAGATCATATCACCAGAAGGCCAGAAGTTGATAGAGAAGATCATTGAAGATCATACTTTGTTGATAGGCAAAAGATGTGGCAATGTCTATGCAGTGGACATTGAAAAGGACAAAGTACTGAACAACACTGCCTGTTTCTTCTCAAAGGCATCAACTTCAAAGACTGATCTCTGGCACAGGAGACTTGGCCATGTGAATTTTAAAACCATAAATAAAGTCACAAAAATGGGCTTATTCAGAGGTCTACCTTTGAAAGTATACCAGTGTCAAGAATACTGTGTATCCTGTTTGAAGGGAAAACAGCATAAGTCCTCCTATAAGTCTATTGAAGAATTAAAAACAACTGCATGTCTTCAACTACTCCATATGGACTTATTTGGGCCTGTATAAATCATGAGCCTTGGTAAGAAGAAGTACTGCTTGGTCATCATTGATGACTATTCAAGATTTACATGGGTATTCTTCTTATTTTCCAAGGATGAGGCTGCTCAAATCATCAAGTTCTTCATTCTACAAGGAGAGAAACAATATTCTCTGTCTGTCAAAGCCATTAGAAGTGACAATGGGACAGAGTTTAGAAACAAAACTCTGGATGAATTCTGTTTGTCTAAAGGGATTATTAGACAATTAAGTGTTCCCAGAACTCCTGAACAAAATGGTGTAGTAGAAAGGAAGAACAGAACCCTAATTGAAGGAGCAAGAACAATGTTAGCTGATTCTGTCCTACTATTGTATTTCTGGGCTGAAGCAGTTAACACTGCATGTTATGTTCAAAATAGAGTCCTTGTCAACAAGAGACACTCCAAGACTGCCTATGAAGTTCTTCATGGCATAAAGCCCCTTATCTCCTTTTTCAGGGCTTTTGGATGTCAATGTTTCATTCTAAACATTAAAGACTCTATTTCAAAGTTTTCTGCCAAAGTTGATTCAGGTTATTTTCTTGGTTATTCTTCCACTAGAAAAGCCTACAAGGTTTTTAATTCAAGAACCAAGATAGTAGAAAAAACACTGAATGTCAAGTTCAATGAGTCAAAACACACTCTTATTCCAGCACATCCTGCTGAACTCTTTGACCTTGACAGCTTTCATTTCGGACCTGAAAAGACCGTTACTTCATCTAAACCTACTTATTATGGTGATCAGAGGTTTGATGATGAGGATCCAACACCATGGACTCCTCAAACAGTTATTAAGTCAACTTCCAAACCATCAGAAGTTTCACATACTTCTGATTCAACAACTGCTGATGTACAAACTCAAACATCTGCTTCAGCACCTACAACTACTGAAGACACTAAAACTGCTGAACCAGACATTATAAACCTCAGTGGTTTGTTTGATGAAGTACAAGAGCCACCTACACCTGTCAATGGTTTAAAACAACTAATTGAACACAAAGATCATCCACTTGAACAAATCATAGGTGATATTGCATCAGGTGTTCTTACAAGAAACCAGCTTTCCAACTTTTGCCTCTTCTCAGCATTCATTTCTCAGTTGGAACCTAAGAAGTACCAAGAAGCCCTCAAAGACAACAATTGGGTGGAAGCTATGCAAGATGAGTTGTTTCAATTCAAAAAGCAACAGGTTTGGGAAATCTGTCCCTTACCACCAAACAAGCAACCAATTGGCACAAGATGGGTTTTTAGGAACAAACAAGATGAGGCTGGTATGATAATAAAGAACAAGGAAAGACTAGTGGTACAAGGTTACTCTCAAGAAGAAGGAATTGATTATGATGAAACCTTTGCTCCAGTTGCAAGGCTTGAAGCCATGAGATATCAATTAGCTCCTAGGGAATCACACCTCATTGCAGTCAAAAGAATCTTCAGATATCTGAAAGGAACTCCAACACTTGGAATTTGGTATCCTGCTTCAAGCAATACCAAGTTATCAGTTTTTTCAGATAGTGACTATGCAGGGTGTAAAATGTCAAGAAAATCAACATCTGGTGGTTGTCAATTCTTGGGAAACTGTCTAGTGTCCTGGCAATCATAGAAACAAACATCTGTTGCAACTTCAACTGCTGAAGCTGAATACATTGCAGCTGCAAGTTGTACATCACAGATACAATGGCTCCAGTATCAACTTCTTGATTATGGAATCAAAGACACCAAGACACCATTGCTTGTAGACAGCAAATCTGCCATTAGCATCATTCAAAATCCTGTTCAGTTTACAAAAACTAAACATATTGATATCAGGTATCATTTCATAAGAGATTGTTATGAAAAAGGCAATATTGAAGTGAAACATGTAGCAACAGCTAATCAAATAGCTGACATATTCACTAAACCCCTTGACACATCAACATTTCAGAAGTTAGTATCCATGCTTGGGATGCTAAATTTGTAAGTGTTTCTTTTTATTTTTCTGCACACATTTTCATTTTTCACTTACATCTGTTTTTAAGTCTGAAAACTTCTGAAAAACAAAAAGAGAGAAACTACTGATGAACAAAACATCAGTATGGGAATATTTTCTGAAAAATGATTAACTTCTAATAAAATAACCTTCAGAAGTTATGAATAAAGTATTTTTAAAACATTCTCATCAGTTGTTAACAAACTACTGAAGAGAAAGTGGGAACTACTGATGATAATTGTTCTTCATCAGCAGTTTGGTCAAAAAAGGGTAAATCAGACTTTTCCCACATCAGAAGTTTGACCTAGGCGGTTATAAACTTCTGATAAATACCTTTTCCAACACTTATCCTTTCAAAAAGCAAAAATTCCCTTTATATCTCTCACAAAACACTCTCAAGACCTAAACCTGCAAAAGCACTGTTCGATCCACACACACACAAACCACATGGCTCTAATAATGAAACAGGGACACAATCAAAGAGGCTACTTCGAAAAACTTAAAGCCTGGTCCCAATATGACGAAATCATTGATTTGGTCGTCAAATCCCAATACTTCACCGCCCTCACCATCGACCCTCCAATCCACACTGAAACTCTAAATGAGTTTTGGGCAAACGCAGAGACGGTGACGGTGAACGACAAAGTAATCTCCCTCAACTCAACCATCCAAGGGAGAAGAATGGCAATCACACCGGCTACTTTGGCTATTAGGCTGGGTTTGGATGATGTAAATGCCCCAGACCAATTTCCAAACTCTGAGATTCACTTAATCATGACAGAGTGTGGTTACCAAGGTACTCTCTCACATGCTACAATTTTTAAGAAATATTTTGAACCAAAGTATAAACTACAGTTTCATTATATTATTATGTGTTTGAGTCCAAAAACTGGATTTTATGATCAGATGCCCTCAACTTTTCAACCTATTTTTCATTCTATAGTGAATGAAACAAAATTCAGGGCATCATCACTTTTCTTTAATGAGTTAGTGTTACATCATCTCAATACTAAAAAGAAGTTTCTGTTGTACCCAAGATTTATTATGCAATGCATAATAAAAGAACTTGGAGAAGAGGTGCTTGTGGGTAAAACTACAACTTTAAACCCTTTGTCCTCACAAGCATACTCAAGGCACAACAAACCGGCTGCTTAGCCAGAAGATGACCAAGGGGAACCAGAAACAGTCCCCATGGAACCCTCATCTTCCAAACCTTCGCCCCCAAAGGCCAAGAAACCCAAGCAACAAAAACAAAAATCCACCAACCCAAAAAGAAAGGCAGTTCAGGAGGTTGAGATGCCTGAACTTGCTAATGTGCAATCTGCACTTGATAAAGATGTGACTGAAACATCCTCTCAGTCTCATCTATCTCAAACCCCACCAAGAGCACCAATAACAATCCTTTTCAAAAGAAAGAAATTCAAGAAAACAATCCCAATAGACCCTTCTTTTGAAACTGCTGAACCCATAGTCCAAACTACTGAACCAGCACCCCACACTTCTGAACCAGAAATTGAAATTGCCAAGCTTCTCTCTGGGATAAAAGAGATAATCCCATCCGAACATGTCAGTCCCCAACAACCACATCATACAGGGGACATAGCTTCAGAACTTGACATGGATGTGGACATTCAAAGCCCTAACCCAAGAGATGAGGATGAACTAGGGTCTCTAAGCCCAAACTTAGAAACTCTAGGTACATTTGAGGCTACTACTACTCACATATCACCCAGTGGTGGATCTGAGGAAAGAAGTAACATTGCTAAGACCTCATTTGTGGCAACTACTGATGAAGGCTTAATGCCTGAGGTAGGAAATCCTCTGAACCAAGAAAAAGAGGTACATGAGACAACTGAGTTGGGCTCAGCTCATGATGTAACTGATATTGTCTTCATTGAGGAGGTCATCACGGATTCAGATGATTCCATTGATTTGGATGATTCACAACCAAACATTGAATTGACGGCTGCTAGTGAAGGTCCTGCACCTGGTGTATATAAGCTCAAAGAGCTGGTCACACCAGATCAGGTTAAAGTCCACTTGATCCCTGATTCCCCTAAAGTGGCATCTTCTGTACAACAAGAAGATCACCCCAAAACACACCCCTCACTACAAATGCCTACCCAATTCCCTGGGTCAACAAGCATAGACTTGAACCAACTATGCAGCCCAGATGGTCCCTTATACCATATGATGAACACACTTATAACCAATCACTTCAGAACCTACACAGCTACTTTGGAGCTGTCAGTCAAGAACCAATTTGAAGTGATCAAGACAAAAATGAACGATCTGTCCAACAAAATTGACCACAATTCAAAACAGATCGCCATTCTCACTGGTACTTTCTCTGAACCTTGCAAACTCAAACTTGATGAATCCAAAAAGGGGGAGAAAACTAAGGAACCAAAGGAGTCATTCAAAGCCAGAATAAGAGCAAGAGTGGCTATCCAAGAAAGAGAACTCAAAGACAAAGCCAGAAGACAAAAACTGGCTCAACAATTTGGTGTCCCTGAATAAGAAATTGAAGAAGCTGAAACATCCCAAGGCCATAATGAAGAAACTTCTGATGCTGATGAATGTTTTGATGATGACTCAGAAAGTACTGAAGACAATTCTTCAGTAGTTGTCAACACATCAGAAGTTAACACTTCCAATATACAACCAACAGAACAGCCTTCCAAACCAATTGAACAAACTCAACAAACTCCTGTTTCGAGGCCTACAATTACCACTACCACAATGACTGTACTAAACCCTTCTCCAATCTCTAAATCAAAGGAACTTCTTGAGAAGAGTTTAGTTGCAGCCCAAAGAAAAGCCAAGGAAGATCAGGTATGAAATACTTTGGATGCAAGGGATGACTTAAACTTAAGCCTCAATGAAAAATTACAGGCTTATGAAGTAGAGTTACAAAGGCAGTCTAACCTTGAAAAAATTGCTGACGAAGACAAAAGACAACAACTGGTGTCTTACATTACAAAGAACAGCAAGACTAAAGCCTTTTCACTGAAAGGACTCTCCATGGATGAGCTGACAAGAAGAGCTCAACTTATTGCAGACAAACTTGCAACAAAAAAAGATAGGAAAGCCAAGAGAGCCCAAATGATTGAAGAACTGGTAGCAAATGAGTATGGTTCAAATGCCTCAGTTTCTAAGTGGAAAGAAGAAAGATTATTAGACACCTACAGAAAATACAAGGCTGCAAAGGCTACTAATCCAGAGAAGTTCAAAACTTCTGAAGTATCAACTTCAGTAGTTAGAACTTCTGGTGTTACAAGACCTGCTACCAAGAAAAAGAAGACAGATGACAATACAAAGACTGACTTCAAGATGGTACTACTAGAAGGAAACATAATAGTCCATTTAGACTTTGATATTGAAGAAAAGCCTCTGTTAACACAGTTCAGGGATCCTTCTACATTTGCCTACCAAATCCAGAAGACCATCAAAGACAAAATGCACACTAAGGTAGTTACTGAACATCACTTACCAACTTTCCAACTACCTGATGTGATGCAACAAGAAGAAAGAAGTGAATCCCACCTGAGAGTCACTGAAATTGAAAACATCCAACACTCAGGAACTTCCCAAGGGACCAGCATGGTTCCCTATACTTCAGACTTTGACAAGTCTAAAGTGTTGATCATCAGATGGTCCTTTACTGATGACAACTCAGTATTAGTGACAAGAAGAGACCTCACAAGCAAGGCCTACAAGTCGATAAATGAACTGAAGAAACTATCAACTCAGGACCTGTTTACAATCCAACATCTTGAACCCCAAAGAGGATCTCTCACTGATGAGCAGCTAAATCAACTGAAGAATTCCATGTTCAAGGAAATATGGAAAATTGTCAATGACAGAAGAAGACAATAAAGGAATTAGAAAGGTTTTGGCTTCATCAATCCAGGGGGAGATTGTTAGGACAAAAAGGATTGGTGAAACCACTTTTGAAAACCTAAGTCTAATTCACTTCTGTCAAAAATATTCTAAGTATAGAACAACTGAAGAAAGAAGACTACTGAGGAAGGATTCTACAAGTACTGAAGAAGAAATGCATCTGAAGTTTTGAAGTTCAAACCAGACAGTTCACTAAAGAACTACTGAAGACAAACTACTCATCAGTAGTTTGTCATTCATCAGCACATGTTCAAGAATCTTTCCACCGCCTTATGTTTCAATAGTTTATTAGTTTAGTATTACTTTAACTTTTTGTACGAGTTCCAAGATTGCAACTTGTTGCAACTTGTTTCTGAACTTGCTTTTTGGCAAGGTTCATGTATATGTAAAGTCTATAAATAGATAGGTTCATCCCTCTGTTTTAGACATTGATTTTTAATACAGAAATCCTTCAAAGCTTATCACTGTTATTTCCATTTCATTTACTGAGTATCTGTTTAAGTATTCATTCTCATTCAATACTTAGATTCTCATTAAATACTTGTCTTTAGTTTTCTCAAACATCCAGGGGGAGTAATAACTCCTGTTGATAAGTGTAGCTTTAACTTAAAACATTCCGCTGTGCTAAAACTGATAAAGAACTTGCTAGACACTTAAGTGTTCACTAGCAAGTTCATACAAAGAGCAATACTGATCCAACATTATCTCTGCTCTAACGGCCTCGGTGCGATTATTTCCAAAAATGGCAAAGTACTAGGTTTCATTAACTATGAAATCTTTCCTTAATTGGCAAAAACCAGATTACCCCTCCTACAACTTGCAAATCACCATCTCTTTGTTATAATATCATTCTAGTGTGATTCCTAACAACAAACAAGCATTTGATCATATCATAACATCCTAATTCTTCAAGAATCATCCAAATGGGTCAAAATGCATACTTTCATCAAAACACTATAACAATATCTCAAATCCTTAGATAATCATCCTAATAACTCCTACACATCAGAAGTACATCAATTTCATGGAAACATTCATGTTATAACCACCAAAAATCATCATATGCATAAATGCTTCACATATAACAAGTATTATGGTATAGACTTGTTTTAGAAACTCATTTCAAAGGTTTTTAAAGACACACACTTAGTAAAACAAGGTCTGGACTTTTGGGAACCAAAACAATAACATTACAAAGGTTTGGGATGAAGAACACACCTTGGGTTTTATCAAAGAAAGGTGTGTTAGCTTGGAACTGGTGAGTTTTGAAGCAAAATGAGTTCCAGAAGTGTTTTGAGGGGTGTGGGAGGCTTAGGATCTGCTAGGGTTGCACTAAGGGTGTTTAGGGAGTCAAGGGTTGTATTTATAGGTGTTTTGACTCGTGCGTAAAAGGTCAGGCGATTACAAGCCTAATCGCCTATACTATTGGCGATTAGAGCTCTAATCGCCTATAACTTCTTCCTAATCACCTGTTTGTCTGGCGATTAGGCTAATCACCCCTTATTTACATGCAATTACGCGTAATCACCTATAATGTCATGCAATTACGCGTAATCACCTATAATGTCATGCAATTACGCGTAATCACTATTTTAACGCATCTAAACATGTATTCACATGCCGAAAAGTCACATAATGATTACAAACATATAATGCATGATAACTAACACGTTTACGTCCGTTCACCAATTCCCGGGACTCGAGACTTGCATGTGTGTGTTAAACCCGGTGATTCCACGAATCACCAATCCTTGTACACATGGTTATGGACCGAATCCCGATGATCCCGCGGATCATTGTAGCGACTCCCGATGATTCCTTAGAATCATCGTAACGACTCGACTGACCCAGTTAAGTGTGTAATATGCATGACTCGCTAAGGTAGACTTACTAGTTTAGTCAATGTTACTAACCTGAGTTTGCCGGGTGTCACATCATCCCCACGTTGAAAGAATTTTCGTCTCGAAAATTGTCCAAGGCCAAAAAGGAAGAGACGAAAGAGAAGAAAAATTTTCCGGTTGCCACATCATCTCCCCGTTGAAGGGAATCTCGACCTGAGTTCATTTAGCTTCAGCAGAGACATGTCTTGATTCGAACGCGCGCTTAGGAAATAAATGAGGATACTTAGCTTTCATCTGATCCTCTCGTTCCCACGTGAACTCCAGTCCACAATTTGAGTTCCAACGAACTTTAACAATGCGGATTTTACTCCGGTGAAGGCTACGGATCTTATAATCGAGAATCTCAACCGGTTCTTCCACGATACGCAGACGATCATCCACCTTGATCTCTTCGAGAGGAACAACCAAAGATTCATCCGCCAGACACTTCTTGAAGTTAGAGACATGGAAGACATTATGAACATTAATGAGTTCAGCTGGCAGGTCAAGCCTGTATGCTACCGGTCCAATCCGTTCCAGAATTGCGAACGGTCCCACATACCGAGGATTCAATTTACCACGCTTCCCAAAACGTATAACGCCCTTACATTGAGATACTTTCAATAAAACCATGTCGCCAACCTCAAACTCTAAAGGCTTGCGACGACGATCGGCATAGCTCTTTTGACGATCCCGAGCTGCTGCCATGCGGTTACGAATTTGTACGATCTTCACGGAAGTCTCGTACACAAGTTTCGGGCCGGTGAGTTGGCTCTCACCCACCTCAACCTAACAAAGAGGAGACCGGCATTTCCGCCCGTAAAGAGCCTCGAACGGAGCCGCCTTGATACTAGAATGGTAGCTATTGTTATAGGAGAATTCCACCAGTGGTAGATGACTCTCCCACCCTTTGCCAAAGTCGATCACACATGCCCGAAGCATGTCTTCTAATGTTTGAATCGTCCGCTCACTTTGACCGTCAGTGTGCGGATGATAGGCTGTGCTCATATCTAACTGAGTACCCAGAGCCTTATGCAAGGATTTCCAGAAGTTAGAGGCGAACCGAGGATCACGATCGGAAATAATAGAAACAAGCACCCCGTGCCGAGAAACCACTTCCTTGATATACAAACGAGCCAAACGCTCAAGGCCATCCGTTTCCTTGAGAGCGAGGAAGTGCGCAGACTTTGTCAACCTATCGACGATCACCCAGATCATGTCACAACCACTGGGCGACCTCGGGAGTTTGGTCACAAAGTCCATTGTGATCCGTTCCCACTTCCACTCGGGAATTTCAGGCTGTTGCAGAAGGCCGGACAGCTTTTGATATTCAACCTTGACCTTGGCACAGGTCAAGCATTTGCTTACATACGAAGCTACATCCGCCTTCATATTCGGCCACCAATAAAGTATCTTTAAGTCTTGATACATCTTATCGGAGCCAGGGTGAATAGAGTACCGGGACTTGTGAGCTTCATCAAGAACGAGCTCCCGTAAGCCCCCGAACAAAGGGACCCAAACACGTTCAACGAAATATTGTAGGCCATCGGACCTGAGTGCAAGGTGGCTATCAGCACCATGCATGGTTTCAGCTTTAAGGTTCTCCTCCTTTAAAGCTTCTTGCTACGCCGAACGGATTTGGTCAGGTAAACCAGAATGGATAGTGAGCTTAAGAGCTCGAACACGACGAGGCTTAGCGGATTCCTTCCTGCTCAAGGCGTCTGCAACAACATTCGCCTTGCCAGGATTGTATTTTAATAGCACACTCGTAATCATTAAGAAGCTCAACCCAGCGACGCTGTCGTATGTTCAACACCTTCTGATCAAAGATATGCTGGAGGCTCTTGTGATCGGTATAAATGGTGCACTTGGTACCGTACAAGTAATGCCTCCAGATCTTCAAAGCAAAGACCACTGCACCCAATTCTAGATCATGGGTGGGGTAGTTTTTCTCATGAACCTTAAGCTGACGAGAAGCATAGGAAATGACCTTCTCACGCTGCATTAACACACAACTGAGACCCCGGATAGAAGTATCACAATAAACCACAAAATCGTCCGTGCCTTCAGGCAAGGACAAGATAGGAGCAGAACAGAGTTTAGCCTTTAGCATCTGAAAGGCTGACTCTTGCGAATCACCCCAGTCGAACTTCTTATCCTTCTGGGTAAGCGAGGTGAGGGGTTGAGCGATCTTCGAAAATCCCTCGATGAAACGACGATAATAACCTGCAAGACCCAGGAATTGCCTCACCTCAGATGGCGTCTTCAGTGCTTCTCAGTCTTTGATGGCTTCTATCTTAGCTGGATCAACATGAATTCCTTTTCTATTAACCACGTGACCAAGGAATTGGACTTCACGCAACCAGAAGCTACACTTAGAGAACTTGGCGTACAACTGTTCCCGCCTCAAGAGTTCCAAGACAAGACGCAAGTGTTCCCGGTGGTCCACTTCGTTCTTGGAATAGACTAGAATATCATCACTGAAAACAATCACGAATTTATCAAGATAGGGCTTACAAACACGGTTCATCAAATCCATGAATATGGCGGGCGCATTGGTGAGACCAAAATGCATGACCAAGAATTCAAAATGGCCATAACGAGTTCGAAAAGCGGTCTTCGGAATATCGGCTTCCTGGACTCTCAGCTGATGGTACCCCGATCTCAAGTCAATCTTCGAATAGAAGCTAGAACCCTGAAGTTGATAAAATAAATCATCGATGCGAGGAAGAGGGTAACGATTCTTGATGGTAACCTTGTTCAATTCGCGGTAGTCGATACACATACGTAGGCTTCCGTCTTTCTTCTTGACAAAAAGAATAGGGGCTCCCCACGGGGATGAACTAGGTCGGAAGAAACCTTCTCCAACAGCTCCTGCAACTGGTTAGACAACTCCTACATCTCGGGAGGTGCATGACGATATGGGGTTCGGGCAATAGGAGCTGCACCTAGAGCAAGTTCAATAACGAATTCGACCTGACGATAAGGCGAAAGTCCAGGTAGATCTTCAGGAAATACGTCGGGAAAATCGCAAACGACAGGAATATCTTCAATCTTCCTCTCTTCCTCTGATGAAACCGAAACAAGAGCTAGAAGGGTAGAATAACCCTTTTGAAGATACTTATAGGCTTTCATACACGAAATGATGCTCAAAAGGACACCTCTCTTCTCACCATGCACCAATAGAATTTCTCCATCAGGGAGAGGAAGTCGAATGACTTTATCAAAACAAACGATCTCAGCATGATACAAAGATAACCAATCCATACCCACAACAACATCAAAACTACCCAAGGACACCGACATAAGGTCGATAGGAAAAGAATAACCCGACAATTCAAGGCGACACTCTCTAAGGACATGTGTCGCTTTGACTTTCTTACCATCAGCCAATTCTATCAAGTACTTAGCCTCTAAAGGTGTAGGTACCCTATCAAGCAATTGACTAAATCCAAGAGATATAAAATTCTTAACGGCACCAGAATCGAATAAAACCGAAGCATAGCGATTATCAAGAAGGAACGTACCGCTAACAATGTTAGGGTCCTGTCGAGACCCGCTCGAACCGATCACAAAGGCGCGAGCATTCCTGCCTCCGCCCCCGTTGTTTCCATTACCCGATCCATTATTCCCAGCCTCGCCCTGCTTCAACTTGGGGCATTCACGCTTGTATTGTCCCAGCTCACCACAGTTATAACACCCCTATTTTCCCTGGTTTCCCCGGGGAGCAGTAACCTGAGGAGTCGGGGTAGGTGTAGCAGGTGGGTTCCGATTACCTTAAAGATTAACCCTACAGTCTTTAGCCTAGTGCCCAACCTTATGGCACCGATAGCAGCGGTTCCTTTCATCATAGTGACCATTGTGGTGAAATCCACACCGGTCACATTTCGGCAGCTTTCCAGAATAACCCCCCGGTTTCTGCTCAGACGATGATCCCCCTACATCGGGCTTCTTTACCTTCTGAGGCTGAGCTGAACTCGAGCCTTTACCCATGCTTTCCCATTTCCGCTTGTTGCTCTCGGGAGCCCTCACAGCAGCGCCTCGGGGAGGCAAGACTCCTTCAGCTACTTTCATATTGGTCAGCCTGTGAGCCGACTGAACAACTTCAGAATAAACAGTGAGATTGCCCGCAGCTACCAATCCCGCAACCTCCGGCACCAACCCAGAAATATAGTGCTCAATCCTCCTGTATTCCGGTGTGTGCAAATCCGGGCACAACACCGCCATCTCATTGTGTCTAGCTGTGTAAGCTTCAATCTCAGACCTCACCATCCTGTGATTCCAGACCTCATGCTCGAGATTCTGGATCTCATCCCTCGAGCAGTACTCATTTTTCAAAAGCTATACGAATTCTTCCCAGGGCATAGCATGAGCTTCCCCAATACCCATGGTCTAGGTGGTGGAGTTCCACCAAGTCAGAGCTTGACCCTCAAGGGTCGCACAAGCATACTTCACCCGGTCACCCACCGGGCAACTGCACATGGAGAAAACCGATTCAACCTTTTCCAGCCATCGGAGCAGTCCCACTACCCTTTCAGTTCCACTAAAGTTGTGGGGCTTGCAATCCATGAACTTTTTGTAAGAGCACTGGGGTGGAGGGGGATTGACAGCACCACCTGGGACAAGACACACAAATAAATAACAAGAAAGGTATAGTACCCTGGAACAAGTTAAAGTAGATGGAAATCGACTTACCACCCATAGCATTGTGAGCATCTTGGAATGCAGCCAAGGCTACGTTCACGTGCTGTTACAGCAGATTGTCCAACTCCGCTTGGGTCATATTAATGTTTTCGCGGCCACTGCCGCCACCACGGCCGCCAGCACGACCGCCAGCACGGCCGCCCCTGCGACCTCCACGAGCTCCTGACATCTTCTATCACAACATGAAACAAAAGACTTAGGCTTGCCCGTGGTATAACCCATTAGGAATTTCAAGAAACTAGACCGGGCCCAGTTCGGGTCCATCCGTTCAAACGCAAAGTCCACTAGGGTTCCCATGCATTCCAGTTTATGATCTCGTGTGCACCCGACATGATAAACTGTTCCACATGGTCCTCCAGGCGTACTTTAAGCTTGAAATTCAAGTCACCGAACACTAGCACCCCATCATGGTATTATCATAAGTATAAGTATAAGATAGTATGTATAAGGACGAGCATGTCAATTGGGGCATAGAAGGGAGATGTCCGAATCCCTGGACATATCTCAAGAGTATGCCGAAGCTACCCCGATGTACACCGCCGCCAAGAAGGTTCAATAGTATGTCGTTCGCCGTCAAATCATGGTAAGGATGGGTTAAGGAATAGAATGATAAAGAGTAAACTGATGATGTAGCATAGAAGATGATGACACCGACACCCAGACAAGTTATAATGTTACCCACATGTTAAGACTCGACCATCTGTGACCATCTAGTGTGTGCGACTCGGCTATAGACTAGACTCTACATGCAATCCTAGTTTACTATAACCGTTGGCTCTGATACCAATCTGTCACACCCTCAAATTCCACTTGCGGGGGTTTACGGTGAGGCGCATGACACACCAGGATCTCAGTCAACGATCACAATAAACAAACAAACAAACATGCATACATATATATTAAAACCAAAACATCATGCTTTAAGCCGTAAACCAGCAGCGGAAGCATTTCTTGTTTACAACCAAAAGGCATATTATAGTTTACAAAACATTGTTTAATATGCATCAAAACTCTAGACGCTGTGGAAGACTTCGTGCGCCTAGTCCATTAACTGCTACCTTAGCGACCTGAGAAAACATGCCAAAAATGTCAACATATAATGCTGGTGAGTTCACAGGTTTTCTTTTATAAAAGAGTTGTTATAAGTTTGAAAAGATCATTCCCGTTACTACTAGGTTATAAGAACGTTAGCTAGACGTTAAGTGTTTTTACTACCACGGTTGGGAACCCATTACTAAACATGTACCAATGTTGAATCCAGCCCAGATTGACTGGGTTACCGATGCCTCGATAACCCGAGAGTTAGAGACAATATGCACCCGCCCTGCATCCCCGCCGTCGGGTGGGCAACTGCACCCGATCGCCTACAGTGTTGTTGCACATGATTTTAAAATCAATTTTTATCATTGCACTACTGTCAGCCTTGTTGATGGGTGGGAAGGTCTTGAGTATTGGCTCAAGTTCATACATTTTAAACTTACTCTGAAAGGAGAAGTAAAGGAACTGTTGACTATTGGTTGGTCTATTATTATTTATGGTGCAATAAACTTCAATAAACAGTTTACTGAAGTTTTTGGTGTGTTAATTAGTATAGATGTTTGATAGAGTTGTATTTTTTAATTTTTATTACAGATGCTGCTGGTAGTGTAATTTCGTTTGGTGGTTTGGATGTGTTTGGACAACCTCCAAACGAAACCAAACGGATGAACTTTGATCTTCAAGATTTGGAGTAAGTATTGTTTTATATTGTTATAGATTTTGTTTATTCTTATGTTTTCAAAAGTTAACACATTACAATCATTTGTTTAATAAATGGCAAGAATTAATGAAGTGGTGTAATAAATGAAAGAGTCTCATTAATGGCCAAAATCGTCCCTGCGGTTTGTCCAGTTTTGCTACATCTGTCCAAAATCGAAACTTTTTACACCTGGGTCCTTCTGTTTTACATTTTGTTGCCAAATTCGTCCCTGACACTTAACTCAGTTAACTATTGTTGTTAACTCTGGGAGTACTTTTGTCTTTTTGGTTGTCCCCCTTTTTAAAACTCATATTAAACAGAGTTATTCATACCACCAGAAGATAAAAAAAAAACCCAGATGTAAAAAGGGGCAGCAAAAAAGACAAAAGTATCCCCAGAGTTAACGGCAATAGTTAACTGGGTTTAGCATCAGGAACGAATTTGGCAACAAAATGTAAAACAGAAGGACATAGATGTAAAAAGTTTTGATTTTGGACTGATGTAGCAAAACTGGCCAAACCTCAGGGATGATTTTGGCCATTAACTCTAAATGAAATCAAGAATATACTCCTCAAGTACTGTATTATTTTGGAGGTCTACCTCATTTAGTGATGTAATAAATGTTGCATATCAAATCTTGAGTTTTCCTTTTTGTATATGTAATTACAACCATAAATTTATTATTTGCATGTAGAGGTACCATTTTACGATGCACTGTCACACCCTAAAATTCCACTTGCGGGGTTTTACCGCGAGGCGCATGACACACCAGGATCTCAATCAACGATCACAATAAACAAACAAACAAACAAACAAACAAACATGCATACATATAAATTAAAACCAAAACATCATGCTTTGAGTTCTAAACCAGCAGCGGAAGCATTTCTTGTTTACAACCAAAAGGCATATTATAGTTTACAAAATATTGTTTAATATGCATCAAAACTCTAGACGCTGTGCAAGACTCCGTGCGCCTAGTCCATTAACTGCTACCTTAGCGACCTGAGAAAACATGCCAGAAATGTCAACATATAATGCTGGT